>ML819081.1:0-17162 GCA_009831015.1 Picea engelmannii | reverse complement strand
GGGGGGGGTGGGGGGGTGTTTGACAACACAGGTATTCCAACAAAGGACGAACACCTTCAATAACCACTCACACAACTAGATCAAAGATCAACACACCGATGTTTTGAAGTGGTAAAACCCCTACGGGGAAACATCCACGGCCCCGACCAATGCGACCACTTGGAGCAGTTTATTAATGGAAAAGAAAAATATTACAGAGATATTTTACATGAGAGTTTCTCATAATCGATCATAGGAAAATGACCATCCATGCTCTTTAAATAGAGATCATGGACCAATCGGTTGTTAATCCACATATCAATGACCATTAAGATCAAGGATAATATGAACCATCAGATCACTCTATGTCGGGAACGTATCGTGACCGTCAGATTTCCTAACTACAAATGCATACTAAAGAAACACACTAAGAAACACACTTTTACCTAATGACACATTAGACCAAGTAGATCTTAACTAACTCCTAAGTGTCTAAATATCCTAACATCCCCCCTTAAGAACAACTTGGGATAGTATTGAAGGATTTATAATAGTGACACAATAGGATAAGGAAGGAGGAATTAGAGCCTATCCCCCCTTAATGACAACTTCCTGAACTCCTAACATAGATCGAAGTTTGGAAAACTCCGCTTCTGTAAGAGACTTTGTGAAAATATCTGCAACTTGATCTTCTATAGGGAAAAAGAGAACTTCAATAACTTGATCATGAATGAGCTTTCTGATGAAGTGAATGTGTATCTCGATGTACTTGTTGCGCTAATGTTGAAATGGGTCTTTGGCGAGCTTGACGACACTCTGATTATCGCACCAAAGGCTGGTTGGATGTTGTTGCTGGAATCCAAACTCTAAAAGGATATGTCGAAGCCACAAGGCTTCCTGACTTGCATTTACCATTTCTTGATACTTTGCTTCTGCTGAAGAAAGTGCAATAGCCTATTGTTTCTTATGGGCCCAAGTGACAGGATCTGAACCAAGGCTGAAAACACAATTTGCAGTAGACTTCCGATCATCATGGTCGCTAACCCAATCTGAATCAGTGAAACCAACCAATAAAGGAGTCCCCCCTGAACTGCAATGTATCCTGAACTAAAATATACCACAAACATAATGAAGTATCCTTTTAGTTTCTTTCCAATGGATTTCATGAGGTGTTTGCATATACCGAGAAACAAGACCAACAAAAAAGGAAAGATCAGGACGAGTATGAGTCAAGTATAAGAGGCTACCAACTAACTGACGATACAGGGTGCCATCAACTTCAGGAGAAGTACATGTGGCATTAAGCTTGACTCCAAATTAGAAGGGAGAAGGGGCTGGTTTACAATCATCCATGTGAAAGCGACGAAGAAGGTCACACGCATACTTAGACTGGGAAATAAATATTCCTTCATTGGTTTGCAAAACTTAGAGGCCAAGGAAATAGTGCAAAAAACCTAAGTTTGTCATTTCAAATTTCTTCTTAAGGATAGTTTTCACATGGTTTAAAAGTTTTGAGTCACTACTAGTAAGGATAAGGTCATCAACATAAAGGACAAGAATTATGATATGGCTTCCTACTTTCTTGGTATATACATTAGGATCAGAACGACATCTAGAGAATCCAGTGTCAATAAGAAAGTTGTCCATTTTGGCATACCAAGCTCATGGAGATTGCTTAAGACCATAAAGAGATTTCTTAAGGTAAAAAACAAGGCTAGAGACATTCTGGACATAGCCAAGAGGTTGTTCCATGTAGATTTATTCTTGAAAATCTCCATGCAAGAAGGTGGATTTAACATCCATCTGATGGACCTCCCATTTATGTGAGGCGACAAGGGCAAGAACAAGGCAGGTGGAATTCATTTTGGCTACAAGGGAAAAGGTTTCATTATAGTCAATTCCTTCAAATTGGGAAAATCCTTTGGCAACTAACCGAGATTTGTTTCTTTCAACACTTTCATCTGATGCATACTTAGTTTTGTGGACCCATTTACATCTGACAAGTTTTCTTCCTTTTGGAAGAGGTACAAAATCCCAAGTATCGTTGACCATTAAAGAACGATACTCTTCATTCATTGTTGTATCCCAATCTGGATGACCCGAAGCTTCTTCAAATGTCTCTGTATAATGAGTCTCTGAAACTTGATCCAAAAGAGAAGAGGTTTGCTGGAACTGTGAACGTGTTCAACGTTGATCTAAAGGACCATCAACAAGATCACCAACTACTTCTCATGTTGAACAGACCCATCTAGGAAGTGATGGAGCTGGTGTTGGTTTAGGTTCAAAGGACTCATCTGGAGGAATGTGAGCAGGAGGAGGTGGATTTTCATCCTCAATGTCATCATCTGAAGAATAAACCATAATAGGAATGAAATAAGGCACAAACGTAGAAGATGGCTCACAAGCCAAAGAAGGCACAATCATCGAATTAGGCTAGTAGGCCAAGAGATTTTCATCAAATTTAACATCTCTTCTAATAATAATTTCATTACAATGTGGTTGAAGAAGTCTATAACCTTTAACATCTTTAGAATAACCAAAAAATATACACTTCTCACTTTTAGGCTGCAATGCTTTTCTTTTCTCATCAAGAATGTGAGGCCATGCTATACTGCCAAATACACGGAAGTGACTTACATCTTGTTTAATTTTAGTCCAAGCTTCTTCCGATGTTATATTTTTAAGAGCCGTCGTGGGAGTGCGATTTACTATGTAATTTTCAAAGTTTATTGCTTCTGCGCAATACTTTAGACTTAATCCCTTATATTCGATTGTACAATTAGCCATTTCTTTTAATGTGCGGTTCTTTTTCTCAACAACACCATTTTGTTGTGGTGTATAAGGAACAATGTGTTTCATTTGGATGCCCTGTGTAGTGCAGTAACTTGTAAAATTATTGTTCACATATTCGCCTCCATTATCTGTTCTTAGCTTTTGAATTTGATGTCCATATTGCTTTTCTACAAGGGCCTTGTAGGCCAAAAACTTCGCTCTTAAGATTTTAAGAAGTAAACTCAAGTACATCTGGAAAATTCATCAATGAAAATTAAGAAATACTTGCACCTCGAAAAAGAAGGAGAATAAAGTGGACCACACAAATCACTGTGAACAAGCTGCAAAGGGCCCGAGGTGTGTCAAGAGGCACGTTTGTCAAAATTGTCCTGATGATGTTTGCCAAGAACACAATCGACACAAACACCATCTCTGCATGAAACAAGAGGAAGACCAGTCACCATCTGTTGATTGCATAGTTGTTGCAATGAGCGATAGTTTAGATGACTAAACCCCTCATGCTAAAGTTTTCTCAAGTCATCGCTATGAACAACAAAAACTGATGAAAAAGATGATGACCCAAAGTTGTGAAACTTGTACAACCTAGTAATATCATCAACAATTCCAGTTGCAAGAACATGCTTAGGATCTTTTAGATCCTTGATTACAACTTGGTGAGGTGAAAACTCTATGGTTTAACCTCCACTTGAATGAGTGATTTGATATACTAATAGAAGGTTACAAGAAAGACTTGGAACACATAATACATCATTGAAATGAACGTTTTCTACTTGAACTGTTCTAGATCGTTCAACACTAAGAGATCTATCATCATTAACAAATATTTTCTTGGTGTTACATTCATTTAGAGAAGAAAATATGTCTGTATCCTTAGCCATATGATAAGATTCTCCAGAATCAATAAGCCACTCATCAGAAGAAGAAATAAAAGTTGTATTGAAGGAGAAACCAGAAGTAGAAAGTTCATGTCCATGAGAAGAAGAAGAAGAAGAAGTAGAATTAATACTGATGTTGTGCTTCTTCATCGCTGCTTCTAAAGCTTCCATCTTCTTGAAACATTTGGACTCATCATGCCCATCTTTATCACAAAAGTTGCAATGTATTTCAATATTCTTACTTTATATTTTTCTCCTTTGTCACCATTAGGATCGGAAGATGTCTGAGTGGGTTTGGGACCCTTATATTGCTTGTAGTTGTGGAGAGGATGTTTCTCTTGGCATTCTTAGGTTTATCTTTCTGATGGACGACTAAGGCTTTGTTGGAGGTACCTGCAGTGATGATCACTCTAAGTTGTACAAGCTTATCTTGCTCTCTAATCAAAGCATCAAAAAAGTTATCAAGATTGGGTTTTTGATAAGTTGTCCCTAGAGCCTCTTGCATGGCATACAAGGTAGATACAAACACATAATATGCACTACCTAGCTTAGAAATAATACGATAGATGCAACGATCTTCTTCTATATTTATCTTAAATTCTTCACATAAAGTTCCGAGTGTTTAAACTTAGATGTATAGTCTTCAATGCAAGACAAATTATTTGGACTTAAATTAGGTACTTGATTTTCTAAATGTTGTGCTCGAATAATATTATGTTTACCAAACACAGATTCAATCTTTTCCCAAGCTTCTTTGGGTTTATCAATTGATTGAAAGTGGAACCTTAAATCATGAGAGATGGACATTCTAATTAATCCACGTGCTTTGTCATTCCTATTATCCCATTTGAATTTCTTATCAACATCACTGGGTGGTTTTTCCTTTCCCAAGGTAATCCGGTACAAGCCTTTACTTCTTAATAAATCCTCCATATGAGTTTTCCATTGGAAGTAGTTGGTGTTGGTAAGAAATAGATTACTTGTAGAAGACATATTAAATATGCAGATAACATAAATTTAAAAAATGAAACCGATGATCTGGATGGAAGGATCTCAAAAAATTAGGGGTTTTTAAAAAAAATGGCACTGAAAACGGACTTCGGATGTGAGAGTTATGCCATTTAAAAAAAAAGGCATAAACACTAACCAAAGGACCACGTGGTGGTGTAAGTTGCGTTTTCAAGTGACCCACTTTTATAAAGAGAAGTGGGGATCACTTTTACAATGAAGTTACTTTATAAAAGAAAATTTGTATGCAAAACAAATAACTCTAAAATAAAATATTAAACTACTTATAGTGATTCACTTTTATACTTGAAGTGAAATACACTTTTCAATTTGAGCACACTTTTTTTTTTAAAGTAATAAAAAAAGAGACTTGAACTCAAGACCTCTTACTTAATAAGACAACTTTTAACCAAATGGTCTAGTAAAACAAATTTTATTGTTTAGCAAGAGGACTGGGGTTATTTTTTTTGTTGTCATCATTGTCGTTGTTGTTGTGGAAGACGACCTTGGAGAGCGTGCTAAAACCAAACTTTTTTCACACAAGAATTGTTTTTTGCTTCTCGATGACAAGAGTTAGATCTCAGTTAGCTTACCTAGAAGATGCACCTTTTCCTATCTATTTCTGATTTTCTGAGATCACACAGGGCGCGGGGAAAAGAGTAATTACGCAGATCTAAAATAGTAACAACCCAAAAATAAATAATATAAAACTGAAATTAAACCAAAATAATACTCTGCAAAAATTTAAAAAATGCATATTCAGGGTTTATACCTCTGGATCTGGCTAAAATGGTCGTATCTTGGGAAAACATAAACCTTTTTGAGTGAAAAGAAAGTGTTCTTTACTGAAACAAGCACTCTGGATGCAATTTAACAGTCCTCTTAGCCCAAAAATGTATGGAAATGACATAAAATAAAGATGAGGCAACTTGGCTTCATGATCTTGATCTACAACATGAGCGGGTCTTCAAACAAGCTCTGATACCATGTTCGACAACAAAGATATTCCAACAAAGGACGAACACCTTCAGTAACCACTAACACAACCATATCAAAGATCAACACATCAATGTTTTGACGTGGTAAAATCCCTACGGGGAATCATCCACGGCCCCCGCCGACGCGACCACTTGGAGCAGTTTATTAACACAAAAGAAAAAGATTACAGAGAGATTTTACAAGAGAGTTTCTCACAATAGATCACTGAAAAATGACCCTCCATTCTCTTTAAATAGAGATCATGGAACAATCGGTTGTTAAGTCACGAATCAATGGTCATTAAGATCGAGGATAATATGAACCGTCAGATAACTCTATGTCGAGAACATATCATGACCATCGGATTTCCTAACTACAAATGCATACTAAATAAAAACACTAAGAAACACACTTTTACCTAATGACACATTAGACCAAGTAGATATTAACTAACTCCTAAGTGTCTAAATATCTTAACAGAGGGGAATGACAACAAACTTACCTTTGATCTAGTGATGCGCCACAAATCCCCCTTATCTACTCCTACTAAGTTTCCCCACAAACCCTTTTAGCTCCAAGAATATCTACCTGACACCCTCATGTGAAAATGAAATGAGGGGGGGGGGTGCTCTTTTTATGCTTTATAATAGAAATGCATAGGGAGGGTGATGAAAATATCCATTTTGTGTCCTTTATTTTTTGGATTTTTTGGAGTCCATATCAATATTGTGAGGACCATGCATCCATTTTTCTAACACAAATATGGAACACATTTTCTCTTTGTGTCAAACCTACATTGTCATTTTTGGCATGAGACCAAGAAAAATATCATGTTGACTTCACCAAATTTGATGTAAATTTGAATGACAAGTCATCACCATGTCATGGAGTGTTCTTCTAGTGTCACTTTTGCTTCATAATAGGGTGATGCAAAAACGATGAAAACATAATACAAACATGAAGCATTCAATGAACGACTGGATATACCAACGTAATAACGATGCAATAAAAACACAAAATTATGTAAACACGATGCAATAAAATTACAACTTTTTTAATATTTTCAACATTGTATGTACAATGCAAATGTTATGCTAATGTGACACAAAAATACCATTGCAAAAAATCAATGCATGCTCATAACAAAACTTGACCAAGGGTTTGAGAGGCATACAATGTTGCAAATAAAAATGCTACAACACCGTATTGTAGTAGTGGTATGGCTCATTTGCATCATTTTCTTAGAGTAAAATATGTTCTACATGCTAGAGCTAAGAGGCACTTGGATTTGAGTCAAATTGCATTGGTTAAGGACTCAAGACAAACTCACCAAATCATTTTTTGAGGCCATATACACTTAGGATTTTGGGGAAAGACTTATTGTCCTTGAAAGAGGGACAATATGGGTGACTATATAAGAAAACATTGAATGTGATTTTGTGAGTCATTGAAAACTTGTATGTTATATTAGGACCAGACTAAGGTATGTTAGGTGGATGTGTAAATATTCTTAGACATAGTCCCGAGTGAACTCTTTTATGGACACAAGAGGGCATGTGATCAACCATTGAATCAAGTTGATTTAAGGACACTCCTTTGTGAAATAATTGATGATAAATCTCTAGGATTAGATTGGCTCCCATGCTAATTTTATAAATCAATGTGGGGGTTTAATTGGATTGTAATCATTTTATAAATGTATAAAGAGGCTATGAAGAATAGGAACTTTGTGGCTTGAATTAATAAATGACATATTAAGTTCATCTCTAAGGTAGGGAACCATGATCATATTATAAGCTAAAGACCGATTATGTTACTCAATGTCTCCTATAAGATTTTGAATAAGCCCTTGGCACATTGTATCAAACACATCCCACCCAAAATAGCGTGGCTTGCAAAGACTAGCTTCATTTATGGTTGATTCATATTGGAAAATGTCTTTATATTATGGGAGGACTTGGAATGGGCCTAGTCCTTAGACCAATATTCTCTTTCAATTAAAAAATACATTAAAAAATCATGCAACTACATGGCCCTGACCATTCATCCTAGCCATGTTAAAAGCTCTAGGATTTGGATCCTTCTTTGTTAGTGCAATCGAAACCCTCTTTGTTGAGGCCTCATCATGTTTTTCCATTAAAGGTGCAAATTTGAGGGATTGGCTTATTTAGGTCTATTATACTAGGGCGTCCTCTTGACTTTGAATATTTTGGTTGGAGAAGCCTTGGGATACCTTATTTACAATCAAGTGGGACAAGGTGTCATTAAGGGTATCCTATTTCCAAAGCTTGAATATGAGCAACTTATTGCTTGAGCTTTTTGGAGACAAATTGTGTATAAAATTTTGAAATGTCCAACTTTTCGAGTGGACACTCCACCCATCATCAAGGACAAATAAAGATGAAAAAATAATAGAAAAGAGTACTTGGGTGGGTATTTATAGGGTTAAAAATTAAGGTTAACAGTTGTGGGAAAAAAAGGAGTTGCTGGAAATAAATGTTATTTAATGCTAACATTAAAATTGAAATTAAAAGAAAAGGTTAAAGAAATTGAAGTTTAAGAAATAGAATTTGTTAAGTTTGAATTTCCAAGGAAAAAAAGGAAGAATAACATTAGAGTGAGGGATAAAAGATAAAAATTAAACCAATAAATAAAAAAGAAAGAAGAAATCAAATAATAATAATAATAATAATAAATTAATTAAATTAAATTAGAATAGCAACTCGTTAATAGTTTATTTTCTTTCGATTTTTTCCTCATTATCTTATAGGATCAATCCTCATGGGATAACACTATAGAATGCCTAGATATGTTTTATGTTTTTTTGGGTTCCAACACAATGGAAAGAAGAATAGTCTTATAAATAAAGCCAATTCCTAATTCCTAATTGGTTTGAGGGCCAAGGATGGTCTTGGATTCAACCGAGTCAAATATTTAAGTTTCTTGGGATACCCTTTGCATTCCAAATCACTTCCAATGTGTTGGGGTAGGTGGTTGTCTAAAAGGTCCAAATAGGTATGCACCAAATTCTAACAACCTTAACAACCAAATTCTAGATATGCACCAAGGTGCTTGCTACTACCCATCATGTTTACTAGTTTTCATGTTGGGTTCCCTCTATGAAATCTCACCAAAGGATGGAGAAGTGTCTTAGAAAAATTATATTGATCAACAACTTTGTCACCTAAGTATTACATAGAATACATTGGACTTGTGTTGAACTCCAAGGCCCTTGGTGGGGTTTGGGAATCTTGACTACCTAGACAGATGCCAATACCTATCTAAAAAAATGGGGTTTCAAGCCATGGACGGAAAACAATCTTGGAAGGTTTTGTTGAGAAATCTTGGTAAACCTTTTGAAAAATAATTATGGCAATGTCTTTCCATCTAGTGTTTCATTACAAATTACGTTATGTCAATATGAAAGGATCATCTATTGCCCATAGAATTTGGAAGAACTAAGAAGACACCAATCCATTCCTAACTTGGTCAATGGTGATACCTCTCACTAAAATAAATCTAGGGACTTCACTCCAATGACCATTGAATCTAGGGACTTCATTACTGATATGGATGAGAAAATCATATTCAAATATATCAGTTCTTGACCCTTAGATTCTACAGGAAAGGTGTTGTATTGGAAAATGGTACTTAAGGACTGTATTTCATCTCTACAATTAAAGGAAAAATTATATTTCCCAAACCTGATAATATTGTTCTTAATAGAGTGTGTAGCGTAGTTTGTGATGACATATCCTCGAGCCTAGGGGTAATACTAGAAAGGGAATATTTCCAAGGTCTTCATAAGTACAACTATATTTATCGATATAGATAGTTGTACATAAGACCAACCTTGGATAACTTCCTATAAAATGAGCCATGGAGCATGGGATATAGATAAAAATGTAGGTTTTTTATGCTAAGTAGCATGTGGAAGATAGGTTTTGGACCTGATAATAATTTTTTACATGGTATTTAATAATGGGGTGGTTTATTATAAATGGGAGACTCAGACAACCAGGTGTTTAGAATATGAAATGTCCTTAGTGTGGATGTGCTAAATTGCTAAAACAACTTTTCTAATTTTGTCCCCTTGCTAAGTCTAGGCGGGGGTGAGATAAGTCACTATGTGGTCAACTTCTCCTTACTTCCATTTCCCAAAGAATTTCTCTCCTAAGAGATAAAATCCCTTGGGCTATAGTATTTTAGTTTATTTGGTTGCTTATTTCTATGGAAATACTATTTTTCTAATGGAATATGATAAATAATTATTTATTTAATAAGAAGGGGTCTATTGACTCGCAAATTCGCCACTAGTTATATAGCCTGCAAATAGTTGCAAGGCATACTAAAAAAAATCTTATTATAAATATAATTAGTTGGTGGGATCCCCTATAAGAAAAATGAAGAGTTATTTTTCAGTTATTCCTAAAATTATTAACATATACATGTTTATATTTCTAATGACATGATGATTTACACCTGGGATTTTCATGACAACGATAATATTTTCACTCCTTTAGTTTGATTATAAGGTCTACTTCATCACTTGGTTGCATATGAAAATTTAAGTCTATGCTCAAACATTTTAAAGAGTTGGTGGCATTTCACGCACCCATACAAAGAAGGGTCTCATTACAATTTTAATGGGTCACTTTGGTTATTATAACCACAAGTGATATTGTTCAACATGCAAACACATTTGTGTATATAGCATATGTTCAAAGGTTGTTTTGAAATTTATATTACAAATACTATCGCATATGATATGTGTAAAGAATGAAGGATCAAGCTTCATATAGAATATGGTAACTTTGATTTAGATGATATTATATATTGTTTTGAGCTATCATTCGAGCTTTGGTACATGTTGGGTGCTCAAATCGACATATATTAATAGATTGCATATGTGATATGTTATAAATGTGGGTTTAAATGGTGAACATGAAATAACTAAACCTTAATCACTGATTCAAGCCATCATTTGGTTATAACAAATTAACAATTGTGATTTGGAGGTTCCCTTGCATACATGGCACTCATTCTAGTTTATGATTAAGTGGCATTTCAATTGTTTCAAAGTGGAAATATGACCTGGCAGAGGGTTTGTTGCATATGGTAATAGACACAATGTGATATCCACCCATGCATTCGATTCACATGGACATGGGCATTGAATTCCACATTCCATGTATGCCACCCTCAATATTGAGTTTTGTCCATTTCATTTTTCATTTGGGTCATTGGAGAAGTGTTGTAGCAATAATCTAGTAAACAAGATCGACTATGGTGGTTCCATAACTGTTACACCAATTGTTTTTTAAGTATTTATAGCGCATGGACAAAGGTATGCACACACCAACTAACGTATTCATCAAATATATATGTTTTTGCAATTAAAATTTTAATATTGGCTCTATGTGGATTGGTTTCAAGCATGTATATCCCTTCCCTTAATCTTTCATCCAGGGTGTCAAATGATTTTGATTGTTCTCTTTCATGCTAAATACATTCACACAATCACTTCCCATTCCGTAAAAAAGAAAATATTGTCATTGTTGTTTTCTTAAATGGAGACATGGGTTCGAGTTTTGGCTTAGTTCTTTTCATTGTCCACAACGTAATGGAGTTTGATATGAATATTCCTACCTCTCTCAGCTCGACTTATCTGGAATATATTGTTGTTGTTGAGAAAAAATTTCTTGGGTCCCTTTGTATGTGTTTGCTTTGTCCCAGGGTTCATACCCATATACATTCATTAATCCCAACGCTTTATCAATATGGGTTTTCTTGAAGTTTTAACCCTGGACTCTGTTAGTATATGCATACCTATATCCTCAGTCAACTTTAGAGTTATATGGGTTCATGGTTTTGTGATTTATTTTCTAAGTTTGAAATCATGATTTTAGAAAGAATATTGATGAACTATGGTTATGTCCGAGTTTTGAGTTCTGGGAAATATAAAAAATGTTTGATAAGCTCGACTTGATGGGTCTCGAACTCTCATCCTGATAATAAACATACATATAGAGATATTTAAGTTTGTGTGTTTTGACTCTAAAAGATAATATTGTATGACAGATTGAAAGTTCATTTTATTTGTGCATAATTTCAAATTCAAGGGGACTTGTGTTGGATTACTGAGAGGGGGGGTGAATCAATAATAAAGCAATTTAATATTTTTTCACCATAAAATGAAAGTGTTATATCAATGTAGCATTATCATCCAATTGTTGCAGAGTAAATAAACAATGAACAAATAAGCAATCATACACATACACAATACACCAGTGTTTTACGTGGAAACAACCTAAGGGAAGATACAACTCCCCAATTATATGGCTACAACCAGAAGGAAGCTACAACCCCCTATGTTTTTCGGCTACAACCACTTGTCCTTGCCCTGTCCAACCGCCCTAAAATATAAGTGGTAAATGTAGAAACTCAATATGTCACTGAGAAACATGTCAATGTATACTCATCAACCAATCTGATCTAATCACATATACCTCAAATGTAGAAACCGAATATTTCATTGAGAAACCTGTCATTGTATACTATTCAACCAATTTGATCTGATCACATATACCTCAAACACTATACCCCAAGTTTGTACCTCAATCCATGTGCTAGAACCTCATTGTTATACAACCTGTATCTGTACCAATAACTTCAACAACATACCTCAACCAAAAGCCCTCAAACATGAACCAATACTAAACTTCAATAGATCTACCTCAGATCAACTCTACATCAAGCCATAAAATCCCAAGAGGGAATCCAACATATTTACAAGGAAAACCCTCAACTTGATTCATAAATTCAACATACACATATGAGAACCATATCTTCTTTTTTCTTGTAGCATTTTGTTGCCGCGATTTTCCCGCCGCACTTTTTCTGCTGCGGTTTTTCTGCCGCACTTTTCCTGTTGCGATTTTTCTGCCGCACTTTTTCTTCCGCAGTTTTCCTGCCGCACTTTTTTTGTTGCAATTTTCCTACCGCACTTTTTCTATCACACTTTTTCTGCCGCACTTTTCCTTCCACACTTTATCTGTTGCAATTTTTCTGCCGCACTTTTACTTTCACACTTTTTCTCTATCAATAATACTTTCCCAAATAACCTTTCACAAAAATAGATATTCAATGATATTCAAGTGTGATTAAATGAGAGAGTCTTGCCTCTTATTTATACTTTCATGTAGCATCCTCAAGGGGTTACCTTTCAACCATCTTAACCCACTTTCCTTATTTTAGGGTTTATAACCACTTGTCCACTTAACTTAACCACTTTCCATAATTAGTAAGTTCTCCATTAACTTTATTATTTAAATAATTTCATTTGCATCCTCTTTGAATTATAGTACACTCATTAATTCACTTTATTATTTAAATAATTTCTTCTTTGCAAACACATTGACTACTTTGACCTTTTGGGGCTTCTAGATGACTCATGAGGGTTATCCAACTTGACATGGCCATAACTCTCTAACCATGAGGAGTTATGTGGCGTTCCACATACCATCGGAAATTGTATGACATGTACTATCCATCTATAATAGTTTTACTTGAAAATATATAAAAAAACATACCATTATTCATCAAACAAACTTGGGTCCTTACCCAAACCTTTGTGCTACCGAGATTCACTACCAGACTTTATTCAAGGGTTGACATCAATGCCAACCAACCCAATTAATCAACAACTTGTTTATATTATGCTCAGAATTAAAAAAAAAAAGATTGTTTATTTTGTTGTTGGCTCCAGAATGCTTGTCACCATGCATGTTTCATGGTAAATTTGGATAATTGGTTTTGAAAAGGTTATTACTTCAAGCATGAGTTCAATCTTAGTTTTGATGGTTGAATCCATTTATTCACAAAACTATATTATCTTCCTATTCTATTTGGATCCAAAATGGATAAGTACTTAATCCATGTTGTGGATTCTATAAAAGTTATCACTCTCATTCCATAATCAATACTTTTCAGATTAAAGAATGTGAATGTATAGATTACAAATGATTGTTGAGATGATGCTCTGCCTATTCAAAATATTGACGATGAGATTCTGATGTATATTGGATACGAGTTTATTATTACATGGAATTTGGTTTTAAAGAATAAAATATGTTTGGGAAAATAAAAATATTATCTATACTCAACATTTATATAATCTTACATGATATGAAGACCTTTGTTTTGACTATATGGGTTGAAGGTTGAAAACATTTGATCGTGATCAAATATATAAGGAGTAAATGAACCTTTATTTCTTTTCTTTTATACATGCAGGACCAAACCCCCTCATTGTTTCACTTTCCATGAATTATTCCACAAAATCCCAAAATCATACATCATTTAATTTCATATTATTCTCCCCGTGTTGTATAAATTGAAAATGATTTTAAAGGAATTTTTTTGGTAGCATGACATATATGGCTTGATTTTTGATTGGTATAATGGAAAACATGTTAGAAGATTAATAGAGAGTCATATTTGGATTATGAACATGTATCATACATTCCTATCATATATTTTCATTTTACATACATTACAAATCCCCTCATCTCTCCCAATTTCATTATGTTTCCCATGTTCTAAAGTAAATAATGAATATAAATTGAGAGATAAGTAATGCACAATATGGAGTAATGAATAAAGGCATAAATGGACTATTTATTCTTTAGCTTTCTTTTTCCCTCATATTCCCTTGGTTGTTTGCATGTTTGATTTCCTAATGACTTAGAGCCACTTTAAAATTATATTTTATGCAAAGATTGTAATTGATGATTTACTTGTTATTAGTTGTATATACTAATATGGTATTCATGAATATCTAGATGAGTTTCTTCAACAAAGGCAATTATAATAGAGGAAACAAAGATAACAAGGGAAATAGAGAGGAAACAAAGATAACAAGGGAAATAGAGGAGGACAACCTCCCATTAAATATATAATTTCTAAATTTTAAGATAGTACTTTAATTTCAGTTTGATTGGTGGACTTATTTACATATTTATATTTTTGGGGAAATATATAGATTTATTTATTTTTGGATGCGCATGTTTTTTATGATGATGAGATGGAATGGTATGCATATTAAAATTATGAAGGAACAAGGGAATATTGAAAATTAAACAAATAAAGAGATGTGTAGGGGGTTCCCTGATCCGAAAAGATCTTTTAAACGACAATGGTTAAGTTATTTAGCATGTGTTACTTAACCAATTAAGGAAGCTGAATGAAAGAGGAACAATTATAGAAGACACATAACAACCATATAAACATGTAAATATATGGAAATAAACAAAAAGAACAACAAACCATAAGACACCAAGGTGATAATGGAGTTCGACAATCTCTCCTACGTCTTCAGGCCTTTGTCTCAGTGGATGAGGCTTTCTTATTTATGTTCAATGATTTAAAAAGACACCATAACAGTGAAAAAAAATGTTACAAACTAATTTGGTCTTGTTCTACCAGATCTCTAGAACCCAACAAAATAGACGACACTAAAATCGGATGACCGGAGCTCCCAGAAATGGCCCGCAAATGTGCTCTCATCAACAACTTCCCTGCATAAAAAAATGGCTTTGGCTTGGAAAATATTCATCATAACTCTATTCTGAACCTTCTTCTCTAGCTTAAATAACCTATGGTTTTTATAATCTTGAAGTTGGTAACCATCTCCCAACTTCCCCCCAAGATCTGGCCTCAAAAAGGGCCAATATCTCCCAATATTAGCCAAAATCTCACAAATCTGCTGATAATATTGTTACACGTCAAAATTGCTCAGCTGGATAAGTATCGCATTGTCCCTCTCAACTGTTGCAAGTGTCGCAAGTTGGTCACTAGTGTCGCAAAGGATGTTCAGACATATTGTCATGATAACGACACTAAGGAGGCACTTATAACATCTCACATAACTGATTTGAAGGAGGAGAACTGATCCACTGAAGTCAAACAACCTTTTGCCACCTGAAAGCACCCAAAAAAATGAGTTTTGGAGAGGAGCGCTCCCCCTTACACTATCTCGGAGCGTCGGCGCTCCCCAATACACTGTCAGGGAGCGTTATAACGCTCCCCTGGCCCTTTTGAGGGAGCGCTATAGATTTTGAGAGCGCTGGCACCCCCTAAAGCCTACCAGGGAGCGCTACAGTGCTCTGATGGCCCTTTTGAGGGAGCGCTACCTATTCTGGGCAGTTGTTAAGATGTTGAGATGAATGGGAGAAGCATATTTTCATTCGTGGAAAGCAGTTGGATTCGAATCCCTAGTCTAGCCATGATCCTATGGCAGATCCTCAACTGAAGGAGGAAAATACTCAACTTCCCCAAGGATATCTCAAGTGGTTAGAGCCTCTCCAAGGCTATATAAGAAATCTTCTAATGGTGAAAGAGGAAGAGAAAAGAGAGAATCATACCAAACTTATGATCTCATGAGTGGTATGGACTGCAGAATGGAGAATGACACCAAACTTATGATCTCATAAGTGGTGTTGGAGCTGAGATGGGGGAAGAACTGAACGTATGAAACTTATGATCTTGGAGGAAACTGACAGTCAACCAAAGAGAAGTGATCAGTGAAGCTGCTGTTATCCAGGTTGTGGATCTCTCAGGCAAGGGTTAGACGAAGAGGACTTGATGAAGCTGTCGCATTCGCATCTACAATTGTAAGTACTGCTGTCGTTATTCTCATTAATATGACACGCTTGGCCTGTTTCTTTCTAGTTCGTGTCTGATGTTGCATGAATTTATCATTCAGTGATAGATCTGTTTTCAAGCTAATGTCAATAGAGTAGGAAGTGGTCGTATCTTGTGTTGTCCACAGACCTCAGCGAGGAGAAAAGGATTGGAGCGCAACTCAGAGCGTGCAGGGACAAACGTCGATTGAAAGGTACTTCTGATATCTTCTCTTCTCATGCATTAGTTTAGATGGATTTGAAAGGAAGTCAGTGTCCACGTAAAGCATTTTTCTGTCTAGGGTTAAGGTCAAGCCTTAGAGGTGATCTACCTGTCCGCAGGGAGATTTTCCTACAACAGAAACTGGCGACTCCACTGGGGAGATAGCCTCGAATCGAAACCTCTTGTTTGGATTTTTCTCCTCATTGACCTTGTTATGCCCCTTGATTGTTTCAGACATGGTTTCCCCCTCTTTGATTAATTTCATGAGCTGATTGGCTCCTGGTCCCATCATACTCAGCATCCTTGTCAAGTTGGAACTTCAATTTTTGAACTTTCTTGACATTTCTGGAACTTTTAGACCCTAGCGCCCCTGACTTAGTGTTATCAGAGTGCCAACACTTTTTGTAGCCTTACACAAAGTGCTATAACGCTCTTTGCCCTTGGCAACAGAGCGCCAGCCTCCTTTGGCCCAGAAAACTTGAAAATTTGCATTTTTTTTGGATTTCTGCCTCTGTGTTCTTCTGCTGAGTGATTTAGTGAGTCAATTTGTCTTCCCTTTCAGCATTGACATCTATCTTGTTGAGGAATAAACACCTTGTTGATTGGATCTTGTAACCTTCTTCA
>ML819080.1:31364-43716 GCA_009831015.1 Picea engelmannii | reverse complement strand
ATGGTTTTTAAGTCTTGACTTCATCCTAATACCTGTAGTTTAGATATGTTGTGAGGATGAAGGGTTAAAATAATGATATTACATTGTGGGTGAAAGTGTTAAAAAACAAGTGAAAATGGTTTGCTTATGGTTTTTTAAGTCTTACTTCATCGTAATACTTAAGACTTCCATGAGTTATCATACAAAGAAAGTGATGGTTATCATACAAAGAAAGTGATGGTTATCTGGATCCATGAGTTCCAATTTCTGGATGAAAGAAATGAAAAGATCATTGTGAAAGTAGTTAAGTAGCCCGATAATACAGACAGCATGAATTCTTTCGATCCAAGGATGGCTTTGGATCATAGGAACTACAGGAAGTTGGTAGTATTTTCCAAATGAAAATTTTCCATATAAACTTCTCTTTTTGTAGTATTTTCCATATAAATTTTCCATATAAACTGGTAGTATGTACTTCTCTTTTTGTTCCTCCACAGGTCTGAGACCAAAATTACATTGGTAGTTACAACTACTGAAATAGTTAACAAAGATCAGTTTCTTGTCGACATCAATTGATCCTTAATTGACAACATTTAATTGAGTTCGTAAAATCCCGATACTGGAAAAAATGAGTCTTTGTATATTTGAGTCACAATAGAGTTTATTGAGTCGCGTTTTACTCGAATAGAGTCAAGTCTGATGCGCAGAATCCATACATTTCCAGATACTTGAAAGAATAAAGAAGCATAGCCATGTTTGATAAGCAATAAAGCAACAGTTCGATTGAGCAGTAAGGATACAAACATTGGAGCTCTTGATTGAAAGATTCAACACTTATTAAGAAATTTTTGTAGTTGTTTATAGAACAATGCACTTGTAGAGACATTAATTATGAGATTATTGCTACAAGAGAAGCAAGAATTCAAGAAAGAGAAATTAGATGACATACACACATAAAAGAGATTAAAAGACAAGATGATGAGACAAGAACAGTTGAACTGATTCCTTGAACAGAGTTTTTGAACACTTCCTTGGGTTGTGACCACAAAAGTAGAGGAATGGTAGGATTGGCTAATGCCGCAGACCCTTATCACTAGTGTGCTTAAGCAATCTAAGTTGGATACGACAAAAGGAACAACCCTCACAATTCCCGAGTAAAGTGAAAGCTTGTAGTTGGTAGAGGCAACATGGACTCCCTTCAACTAACAAAGAATGTTGACAATAGAGAGATTGAGGAGGTCCAGGAACAACCCTTACAATTCCTGAGTAAAGTGAAAGCTTGCAGTTGGTAGAGGCAACATGGGCTCCCTTCAACTAACAAAGAATGTTGACAATAGAGAGATTGAGGAGTTAGGACCTGTAATATGTATTCACTGGGATATATATGAAACCAGTCACAGTAAACCTTGTATATGTGTATCTTCCTATACAACTGACGAATGCTGTGGCTAAGTTGTGTATGCAGATCGATATACATGGTTGATGCGCAATAAGGATACTTCTACAGGAGTAGCGAACCAAGATGTTGTTTCACACTTTTCCACGAGCAATGACTTGAGGGTGGGGGAGATGTTGTGAGGCCTTTTAGGCCCTTGTAATAATCATCATACATTAGACATAGTAGAATATATGATTACATGAAATAAAGTATGTAAAGTCAAGTAAAGGATAAATGTATAAAGAAAGCTTAACGAATGATTAGTTGGAGCGGATACGACCACTCCAACAATCTTCCTGATATATAAATACTCTTGAAGAATGAATTTTGTAGCTTGGACAAATCCCAACCAAGTCCAAAGAAGTGTGATAACTATGAGAGTACCTACCCATTGTCACCTTAGATAGAAACTCCCCTCGCTTTAGTGATGAAGAAATCACCACAAGGGGGGAATACTGGTGACCCTAGGGGGATTGAGATGGAAAATGAGATGATGATCAATGAACACCCATATAGGTCAATATTAGAGAAGGAATAATGCTTGAGAATGAGTCTTGTAGATGGAGAATGGTTGCCAAGCGTTATGTGCCTGCAAAACAATGTTAACATTGCTCAGAACAAGACAAATGATAGATATACAAGCCTTAAATCAATGGGGATCAAGAAATAAGCCTTGCTGTCCCAAATTGAAGCAGTATGGAAATATATATATATATCGACAACAAATGATAACAAGAGTTCCAAATCTAACCATCAGAAATCAAGAACAAGATGCTAGAAATAAAGCTAGTAATGGCTAGTTGAACCTCCAATGATTTAGCCAAGACTTTGATGATATTTAGGGCTATTTATTAAGTGTTATCAACAATTTATTATGACATCCAAGTGGCTGTATCAAACAATTTCTACAACAACAAGGTCTAACCACAAAAATAAAGAAGTAAACCGCCCAACAATTAGCTAATAACAAGTAGAACAATAACTAAGGTTTACAAGTGAATTTCAGTGGTAGATTAGTGAGCAAAGATTGAAAGAAGATGAGTTTGTTGCAACTCTAATGGATGTAGCATTAATTTATAAGAAACAAATATAATTACTAGGCTAATTAAGACGCCCCTAGGGCACAATAAATCTTATAACATATATAATCAATTCCAACTTAGACAATTGCAATATCTCAACATTTCACGTATACCAATGCAATGATTTTATATCTCCAATGAAAATTAGACTGGTGCCAAATCAATTTAGTTATGGAGTCTCTTGTGTAAGAGATAGTTGTGTTACTTCTCTAGGGCTGTAAACATTTTTACTTCCTAGAGCAAACAAAACTAGCAAGGTAAATCTAGGAGGGTGTAAGCCTTTTTACTCCTCCTAGCAACCTTTGCAAAGTAGCTTATTCAATGATAACAAAGTAGACTTGATGGAGGGTGTATGCCTTTATACTCCTCTAAGGGTTTAGACAAATTTAGCTTGAAACAAGAAGAAAAACACAATTAATGCAGAAATTCCTTACCAATTCCAAGAAAAAGCATGAAGAAACCCTTTCTTATCAAGCATATTCCACCCAAAATACCAAGAACATGCATCCAAGATATAGAACCTTAGATTCCTTCATCAAAATACAAGTACTATCATCCACAAGATAGGTTCAAGAGAGAGATAAAGCGAAATTCCAAAGTAGGGCAAAAATTTCAGCCATGCAATATGCAATTCTCAAGTGAGTTATATCCAAATGACAAAGGGGTGACCTCTATTTATATGGGGCTACCTAAAACCATTTTGTCCACTTTTTGAAAAGTAAACATCAAATTAGAGAGGTCGATCTCCCTATTTTTTCTTTTACATCTTAAGATTCAAAATTACAAAAATAAAATCATGTTTTAGGGGTGGCGTCATGCCCTAAAGGGTGAGGTAGGGCCTCTAGAAGAGACATTGAACCTTTGATGAAGAACGTTGGGCCTCCAAAGGACATAAATCATTCCACCAAGTGCTCTATCACGTGCCAAGTGTCTCCCTCTCCATCAAACCATGACCATGACCATCAACCATGAGAAACCCCATCAAAACCCTAAGCCCATGTGACGTCTAGGGCATAGGGTATGACATTTTAGGCCTTCTAAGGCCAACATTTGGGAGCAAGGAGCTGGAGAATAATTGTCTCACGGTGTCCAAGTTCCTCCAAAGGAAACATCCCTCTTCCCATGTGTCCAAGGAGGGGGGGGCGCATCATCCAACCTACGAGCTTCATGCCCCAATGAAGGTCCAAGTGATCTTGTGCCTTCATGATCAAGCGTTCACCTATCAAGGATTGGCAAAGACATGTTAATGTTTAAGCCATTATTATAGTTCTTTGCATTTCAATAGATAACAACAACATAAGACAAGATCACTGAGAAATACACAATCACAAGAGACACAACATTTATCCTGGGAAACCCTCTAGGGGAAGAAAACCCAACAAAACTTCCTTATTATAGATAGCCAATACAATGCCAAGAGATAACTCAAGCTAATATAGAAGATCCTCTCCCAAAGATGTGCCACTCTCTCTCTCTTCTCCAATAGCAGCTCTGAAACTTGTCTCTCAATGAGCAAGTGAGATGTCTCTAAGTGAGGCACTAGCCTCCTTATTTATACTAATCTGGCACGTGTGAAATGTCTCTTCATTGGAAGGGCCAAATTCTTAATCTGGGTGGTTATAACCACCTTTATTATATTCTGGGGCCTCTTTGATATATTCTGGGGCCGACTTCTTCTTTTGCCTATTACAATTATATTATGACCAATCCGCAAAAGGGGATTTGGTCCTTTTACAATAGCCGACATGCTCAATCCACAACGAGGATTGATCCAATGAATAATATATCAAATAATAATAATAATACACTTTGCAGTTACATTATTTCAACACTCCCCCTTAACAAGAAGGGTATTCTTCAACAACATCAGGCAAGAGAGGGAGGACAACATCATCGACAACATCAAGTGGGTGAGAGGACAACATCATCAATATCATCTTGGAACACTGACTGGCGTATCTATAAATCATCGACATCATCGTCATTCTCAAAGGAATGAAATCATCATCTGCATCAATATGTATTAGTATAAAACTAATACATCATCATCATCACATCATGAGGCTGGCTCATCATAATACATGACTGGATTTACGTCACAGCTGTCAAGCTGGAAGCTCAATACTCGTCTTGCTTTATGTCACAACAATCAAGCTGGAAGAAAGATACTAGACTGGCTTTATGTCACATCTTCTCAAGCTAGAAGAACAGTACTAGTCTCATATCAACGTCTTGCTTTATGTCACAACACTTAAGCTGGAAGCAAGATACTAGACTAGCTTTACGTCACAACTGTCAAGCCGAAAGCACAGTACTAGTCTCATCACATCGTCTTGCTTTACGTCACAACCATCAGGTTGGAAGAAAGATACTAGATTGGATTTATGTCACAACTGTCAAGCCGAAATCACAGTACTAGTCTCATCTCATCGTCTTGCTTTAAGTCACAACAATAAGGCTGGAAGCAAGATACTCATCCTGCTTTACGTCACAATAATCAAGCTGAAAGTTGTTGGGTATGTGTTATATTCTTTTCCGAGACGACATATTTCCGGGACGACATATTACCGGGACGACATATTTTCGGGACGACATATTTCCGGGACGACATATTACCGGGACGACATATTTCCGAGACGACATATTTCTGGGACCACATGATATTTAGGTGGTTTTTTCGGCACATGGTTTTTTGCCGATGGTTTTCTATTTCCGGTTAAGGAATTCGGGTTTTGGACTAATCCAGGTCATTGGGTTAGGGTTTTGGATGCCGCTGGCTCCTATATGTATATTGTATTGTAAACAATGTAACACAATGTATGAATATAATATATGCTGGTTTTCCCGGTTTGGGTTTCTAGGTGAAAAATCTCTGTGTAATGTTTGTATTTTCCATTGTATCTTTTCTGTTATTTTCTGAATATCAGTTTGCAGTAGATATTGTACAAGGTTAGAATTTACAGAAGCAGGATACTAGATTGGCTTTACGTCACAACTGTCAAGACGAAAGCACAGTTCTTGTCTCATCACATTGTCTTGCTTTACGTCATAGAAATAAGGTTGGAAGCAAGATACTCGTCTTGCTTTATGTCACAACAATCAAGCTGGAAGTAGGATACTAGACTGGCTTTACGTCGCAACTGTCAAGCCAAAAGCATAGTTCTAGTCTCATCACATCGTCTTTCTTTACGTCACAGCAATAAAGATGGAAGGAATAGATGTATTATCACAACAAATACTCCCCCTTTCGAGTAAGGTACTTTCGGACTATACCAATCTTATCTCGAAAGTGCTCAAAATTTACATGAGATAGAGGCTTGGTCAACACATCAACAACCTGTTCATCCGTGCTAACGTATTGGAGATTTATGGCTCCTCTCTGCACCATGTCACATATGTAATGATATCGGATCTCTATGTGCTTCGACCTATCATGGAATACAAGATTCTCTGTCATCTTTATGCTCACATAGGATCGTGGTTGCTTCCATCTCTAGGTCAAATAGACCGATCAACAACTTTCGAAGCCATATAGCTTCGCAGCTGGCAGAACATGCAACAATGTGTTCTTCTTCCGTTGTGCTGAGAGCAATGCTGGATTGCTTTCTACTCTGCCATGAGATCATGGCTGATCCCAAATTGAAACAACATCCTGAAGTGATTTTTCTGTCAGAAACACTTCCTTCCCAATCTGCATTAGTATATCCACTCAATGTGAAATCATGATCTCCATCATAATTGAGACCACAATATAATGTACCCTTAAGGTACCTTATTACATGTTTTGCAGCCACAAGGTGAACATGTCTGTGTTCTACCAGAAACTAACTCAAGGTGTTCATGGAAAAAAAAATGTCTGGTCTGGTGTTCATCAGGTACATCAGTGATCCAATAATCTATATGTACAACATGGCATCAATCAATTCCAACGAAGTGTCGACCAGAAGCTTCAGCTTCGCTTCCATGGGTGTATTCATGGACTTGCATTCTAACATGTCGAATCTCTTCAAGATTTCGACTGCATACTTCCCTTGGTTAAGGAAGATCCTCTCTGGACTCTACCATACCTCAAGACCTAAGAAATAATGCATTAGGCCAAGGTCTTTCATTTCAAATTCTGAGGCAAGTCTCTTGTTACATTCAATGATGAGATTTTCTTCTCCGGTTAAGAATAAGTCATCCACATATAGCAGTAATATCACTAGCTCATAGTTCATAACCTTGAAGTAGAGGTTAGAATCTACTTTACTCTTGGTAAATCCCAAGCTCGTCAGGAAAATTTCTATCCGGCCATACCAAGCTCTATGAGCTTGCTTCAATTCGTACAGTGCTTTCTTCAACCTGCAGACATGAGACTTTCTGTCTTCAACTTCAAATCCTTGAGATTGCTCTATATACACTTCCTCTTCGATGACACCATTTAGGAAAGTTGTCTTTACGTCCATTTGGTGAAACTTCCACTTCATCTTATCTGCAAGGGCTATGATGGTTCTGATCGAAGTGTATATGGCTACATGAGCGAATGTCTCTTCATAGTCAATGCCTTCTTTTTGAGAAAAGCCCTGAGTGACAAATCTTGCTTTATACTTTTCAATACTTCCGTCAGCAACATGTTTTATTTTGAAGAGCCATTTGGAGGATACCATGTCTTTACTCTTTGGTTTGGGAACTATTTCCCATACATCATTATTTATTATGGATTGGTATTCTTCTATCTTGGCATATGCCCATTCTTTCTTCTGAATGGATTCTTCAAAGCAGGTAGGCTCCTTTTCTAGGAGATCACACACCAAAGCCATATAACTGGAGAATGGCTTAGGTCTCTTCACATGTCTCGTGGTTCCTTTAGGAACACCATACTTCTCTCCATCTTGAATAAGTTCTCTAGCCCAAGCTGGATTTCTTTTATGGAGGATCGTCATCTGAGGAGGCTCTTGAAACTCTACTATGTCATGATCTTCTAGAATTTTCTCATCAGGGGAAACTATGTCTTCCTTCACTGGTTCTGCAACTCTGGGAACCTCCCTCACTGATTCTGCAGTTTTGGAGATTACAGGTTCTTCTTCACGTACTTCTTCAAGTTGACCTCTTATCGATTTCTTGAGTGCTGCATCTTCATCAAAAGTCACATCCCTGCTGATCTCAATGTGGCGGTGACCTAGTATGTAAATTCTGAAGGCCTTGGATGCCTCACAGTATCCCACAAATATTCCCTTCTTGCCTGAAGGTTCCATCTTGTTTCTCTTCTCTTTCGGAATATGTATAAAAACTAGGCAGCCAAATATTTTGAGATGGCTTACCTCTGGCTTATTTCTGGTGAACATCTCTTCCAGGGTCTTGAACCCAAGTGCACTATGGGAAAATTAGTTTTGCACATATACGGCTGACATTGCTGCTTCTTACCATAAGCACATAGGAAGATCTTGATCGTGGATCATGGTCTTCACGGCTTCCATTATCGATCTGTTCTTTCTTTCAGCCACACCATTTTGTTGAGGATTATAGGGAGTAGTGAGTTCCCTCTTGATCCCAACATCTTTGCAGAAGCTCACGAACTCTTTTGAGGTATATTCTCCTCCATTATCTAGACCTGAGTATATTGATCTTTCTTTTGGAAAGGTTCTCTATCAAGGCTTTGAATTCCTTGAACTTTCCACTAATGGAGGACGATGGCATTGGGCCACATACATCTGAATGAATGAGCTCTAGGACTCCTTCTGCTTTGCTGTCTCTCTTCAGAAAAGGGTTCTTGATGTTCTTCCCTTGTGCATGTCCATTGCACAGGCCTTCATGGTCAGTTTTGAATTCTGGTAGACGTGTGACAACTTTGCATATGTATGGTAGCGCCTTGTAATTGATGTGAGCTAATCTTCTATGCCAAAGTACACATGAGTTTTCAATGGTGTGGGTCATGGCAGCCTCTGAGTGACCCTTCAGTTTATACAAGCCACCTTCTTCTTTTCCAATGATGATTGCTTCATTTATGGTCTTCCTTTAGCACGTTGCCTTCTGCAACCTTCACTATAGCTTTCTCAGGGTTATTACCTGTGACCTGGAGCAAGGTCAACAAAACAACAAGCAAGAATAATATACTTTTGATAATATAAATAAATAGCATGAACAATCATCACAATAGCTCCTTTAGAGCTATCACTTGTAATTTGTCTGAAGCACAGATTAAAGGTAAGGAATACAATACGAAAATGAGGTCAACACTCTCATAATGTTGTGATCAAACATTCCTCCATGGAAACCTAGAACTAACACACGAGAATCTTCCTAGAGGAGGTGTTAGTTGCATCAGACAAATGATTAAGTTAAGCATTTACCTCTATATGCTCACATGCTATCAAGTATGATACTTTACAAAGATTGCTATCTCAACTATAGTCATCAACTTGTCATGTGTACCTTTGAATCTTATTAACTTGATTAATCAAACCTGGAGCCTTGTCCTAAGGAATGAGTGCTTTCTTTTCTTTCGAGTCTCCTTCACTCAAGATGACGAGTGGTTTCTTCAACCTGTCTTCTGTACTAAGACAATACACTATCTTGACAGAAGGTTTGGTTAGAGGACAAGTTCTATGATCTCAACTTTTAATCGAACTAATACCTTGACTCAGAAAAGGTTAGAATAAAGGTCATAGCTACAACATGCAACATTGATCAATATAACAAATGGATGCATATCAGAATAATCACACCTAGGTTGCATCATTCCTCTGAATGTGTTGGATCTTGAGATCCTTTTGGATCTATGGCAAGAGATCCCTTCTCCTGCAAATACTCTTTAAGGTTTAACCATTTAAACATATGTGAGTACATACCTTTGATAGTATTTGCAGGTAGCAGCACCATCTGGCAGCAACGATAATCATTACCAACTCTTAAGAACTTCAAGGGTGATTGCAACTGGTACTACGAATGCAAATGATACTGCAACTGGTTCTGAGACTGCAACTGCAACTGCAACTTAGGGTTTTATGAGGAAACCCTAATTTTTCAAACTTCAAAATTTGAAATTCTGATCTAGGGGATAGATGTGTTGAGCCGAGGCGAGTAAGCTGGTGCAGTCAGATTTCTAAAAATCCAACTTTTACCCCCTCAAACTTGATCTGCGGATTTCTGGACTGGTGCTTCTAGTTTTCTAGTACTTCTGGTACTCTGGTACTTCTGGTATTTCTGGTACTTTGGTTTTCTGGTACTTTGTGAAACTAGGGTGTCACTTTCCGGGAGATCTAGCCACTGAAAAGGTGCACTGAAGGTGCCATAATGATCCTTGGGGGAGGGCACACTTTTCTAGATGGTTTTAAGGCTGAAATACCTCTCCAAAAAAAATCCCTAATTTGCATGTACGACAACAATGACATTTTTCACTTTTCTTGTGAAAGATGCTTTCTTCAGCTTGGCTCTGATACCATGTTAATGTTTAAGCCATTATTATAGTTATTTTCATTTCAATATATAACAACAACATAAGACAACATCAATGAGAAATACACAATCACACGAGACACAACATTTATCCTGGGAAACCCTCTAGGGGAAGAAAACCCAGCAAAACTTCCATATTATAGATAGCCAATACAATGCCAAGAGATAACTCAAGCTAATACAGAAGATCCTCTCCCAAATATGCACCACTCTCTCTCTCCCTCTTCTCCAATAGCAGCTCCGAAACCCGTCTCTCAATGAGCAAGTGAGATGTCTCTAAGTGAGGTGCTAGCCTCCTTATTTATACCAATCTGGCACGTGTGAAGTGTCTCTTCACTGGCAGGGCTGACTTCTTAATCTGGTTGGTTATAACCACATTTATTATATTCCGGGGCCTCTTTGATATATTCTGGGGCCGACTTCTTCTTTTGCCTATTACAATTATATTATGACCAATCCGCAAAAGGGGATTTGGTCCTTTTACAATAGCCGACATGATCAATCCACAATGGGGATTGATCCAATGATTAATATATCAAATAATAATAAGAATACACTTTGTAGTTACATTATTTCAACAAGACAAACAAGTATGCCCTCCAAGGGTCCACAAGTCACAAGTATCATACCAAGTAATCCATATCTAATAAAAGAATCACCCAAACATGTGCATCAAATCCCCCCTTTTCAAAATAAACAAATGCTCAAAGACCCTATACAACTTGCCAAATTTAGATATGGGAGGGGTGTCATAATGCCTTATTGGGTGAACCAATTACTCAAGTAGGGGATGTTTCCAAGGAGAATCCTTTCTAGGTTATGTAGTGAATGTGAGGTGGATGGGGTTAGAATTCTAGGTATGGGGTTTCATGACAAACACGGGCTCATATTGTCTCATTTATGGGTGCCTTTGTTGAGGGCTGGTCACATATTTTTCCTCTTTTTGTTTTTAAAGCATATTTTCCCAAGCCCTTTATTTTGTTTTGCATGTGTTTCCAAGTTGAAGACAGTAAGGGGCACAAAGAGGAAATGTCTAGCCCACAAATGCTCTACCCTGGAAAGTAACATTAATTAATTAGTTATATATTTTATGGGTCCCTCACTTTTCTTAGAGAGGCGTTTCATTGCTCTCGGGATCCCAGAGAGAGATTTTATTACATGTTGTTTTTTTCCAGAGAACCTCCGAGCCTAGTGGCCCCTTCTTCCCATGAAATGAAGCACATTCCCTTCTTGGGTTAATAAGCCTGAAAAACTAAAATATGGGGACATGAAGGGGAAAAAGTAATGGAAAGTGAAAATTGTGAGTGGGAATGGTACGATGACCCTTCAAGGAAACCCCTTGTAGCAACCCTTTCCCTGAGGGTGGCCACTTACTTGGACACCATGATACTCACCAAGGTAAAATAGGGAAACAAACATAATTTCTAAGAAAATATTTTCAAAATCAAGAAAGGATCCTTTGCAACATGTTCAAATGCTTCAAATATTAAAATGACACTTACCATGATACCAGACTTGTGTCCTCATGAAGGAAGACCTGCAGTCCTCTGTGGACCAAGCTGGCTGTGGTGGACACTGCTTCCATCGATCAAAAGGTGATGTGTGGTATGATATGGGCCCCTGCCTGCTCATATTCCTCTCGTTACTCTATGTCTGCAACCTAAGGGTCTCAGGACATCATGTCCTTAGTTATCAGGACACCATGTTATCTATTATC
This sequence comes from Picea engelmannii, assembly GCA_009831015.1. Lineage (NCBI taxonomy): Eukaryota > Viridiplantae > Streptophyta > Pinopsida > Pinales > Pinaceae > Picea > Picea engelmannii. The sequence goes on along the minus strand of ML819080.1, from coordinate 32,066 downwards.
CCCCTACGAATGGGGGATAACAGATAATAGGTCAACCTTCCCTAAAACATCTCTTCTTTTTTGAGTTACATGCGTGTTCTCGATGTGATTTCCCCAATATAGTCCATTTATTGAATGATAATGTAATCTAGAAGATTACAAATATTCAAGTATTGATGTATTTTATTACCATTGATGAGTATTGCTAAGTATTGATGAGAGTGGACATGAAGTATTGATGAGTGTTAATTACAAATTTCCATTGATATTCCTAATGGATATTCAAAGGAAAATTATAATTCTTCAATGATGAGCCATAAATATAACTCCAAGGATTATTCAAAATCTCTAATGATTGTTATTAATGATGGTTCAAAATTTTCTTGTGCCTACACATGACTATCCATGTGTGTTTTTCCTCATAATTTTCATTTAATAATTTTATATGAAAAATAATTTTCACATATATACAATTTAATATATAAAGCATCTAGCCCTTGGGGTGTAAGATCAGTTGGCAGTGGAGTGCACTGTTATGACACTCTATTATGTGAGGTCCCCGGTTCAAACCTCGACTTACTTTGTGTGCCACATGTGGGGAAATGTGGTTACACCTGGAGGTTATAGTGGAAGGGTTGGAATCGACCCCATATCATGCAAGTACGAGCTCACTCTAGTTGCTGATTCCACCATCTCTCTCTCTCTCTCTCTCTCTCTCTCTCT
>ML819080.1:19083-31238 GCA_009831015.1 Picea engelmannii | reverse complement strand
TAATGTGAATCTAAATATTACATTTAAAATACATTGGTAACATTTGTAATATTCAAAATCACATCATTGTGACACCTTTTGGTAACTTTTAAAATATTAGTTTTAAAACATATGAAATTGTTACATTTACAATATATAATATTATAATAAACACATGGACGCATCTTAAGGTAGTGAAAAACTTATTGTACATTGTTTTCAATAAATTCAACTAATGTAAGTTAGCAATGGAGAGGATTCCATTGTAGATGGAAATAAAGAATGATAAGACACCATAGTACTATTTGTGGACCACAACACTTCCTGTGGCCTAACCATCTACAAAATCAAGACCATAGGAGTGACAATATATCATTGTATCCATCATGCCAAAATATACAATGTACTCACTGCTAACTATAAAATGACATAACTACCTTTGTATTATGTTATCGATAGAAAACAAAAACATAAAATCAGTGATGGAGAGGGTGGCTAATGCTCATAAACACCAATATAAACATGAGATATTATGTGTAAGGCCCATCCTCCTACTTTAGTAAACCTCCCTTGTGGTTATGTGATGCAGGAGAATCACCTTCAAAGTCAAAATGCAAGTGTGGAGGCAAAGGAACAACATCTCAACAAATGACAAAATTTCAAATCGGAAATTAACTCAGAATTAAATTGGGTCGTTGAGATATTTTGTAAACAACATTTTAAATATGTAACTTGTTTGTAAAGTCTTATGGACTGTAAGAGATTGCAGATAGGAGTGTCGACTCTTATCTAGAAATAATTGGTAGCTATTGTAATAGGACATAAATAGGTAACAACTTTGAATTGATAGGATAGATTTCAGACAGGATGAGAGAGCTCGTGGAGCCGGTCCTTAGATAGTTTTTTCATTTTTGTATTGTAACAGATAGACATAATAGAGAGAATGAGATAGAGATCAGAGAGATCAGTTGAACATAGTAGAGTATAAGAAACACTATGTAAATTTGTTTTCATGAATGAATAGAGCAGACAAAATTGTCCCAAATCCTTGGACTATGTTCATTTGATGTATGATTGAATGCATGTGATATTTTGTGTGTTTGATTATTTTCATTTTCGTTCATGTATGATTGTTCGAGAGATTGACTGTATGAGGTCGTGACAAAACTAGATGAGTTTCAATTGTTTCACTTCTGACACTTGTATGCAAGGTGTGCATCTCAAATGAAAGGAGTGTGTCGACTGAGTCTCGGAGTGGATCAGAGAAGTTCAGAGAGGACAAGAGAAACTTATACCAGGTGCAAGGTGTGCACAACGTCAAGGAGAGACCAAGCTTCGAAGAACCAGTGCAGAGGAACGCCAGGTGGGCGAGAAGAATTTCTTTCCAAGAAATCCTTTGATTTGAGTTATCGAAATCCTGAGAACGCAAGGTGTGCGTAGGAGATCAAAATCCTTTTAAGGACTGAAGCTCAAAAGAGATAAAAATTTTCCTGAGTGATGACGAGAGCCTAGAGTCAAACTTGTAGAAAGAACAAAGGTTCGAAACCTTTGAAGATTGATAAATCTTCCAAGCGGGGAGATACCAGAAGCTCTGGAGAAGGAGCGACCATGATCATCAGATCAAAGTGAAGAGGATCGACAGTCGTCGGATCAGAGGAAGGTGAAAGAGCCTTAACACTTCGTATCACAGAGGAGAGATAACCTATCAGGGTTGAACTTTGAGGTTTCTGAATTCTGAAGAATCGAAACCCCGAAGTAGAATCTCAGCTGTCCGATCACAGAAATAGATTTGAGCCATTAGATTGTTCAGGGCAAGGATCAAGCATCGGATCGTTAGAAAGGATCTGGACCATCAGATACTGTGAAGTCTGGGAGGAAGCAAGTTTGAAACTTGAAACACCCGAAGCGTGGAGAGCCGAAGGGCCAGAACAAATCTAGATCATTGATCCAGGAGGATACGTGTCAATAGGTTGGAAGGTCAAGAGGAAGGCGGAGGTTGAAGCGTTGAAACATTAGAAGCTTGAATACCCAAAGAGACGAGAGTCGTCGATCTGTGAGGAGACACTTGGCAACATATCTAGAGCTCTGGGAAGTTGAAGTGGGTTTTTTAGTTTGAGAACTGAAATTGCTGGAGTGCGAAGAGCCGAAGACCCGAAGTAAGATTTGGACTGTGAGATCTAAGGGAGACGTGGCGTGAATCCGTGAACTCCGAGTAAGGGCCCGAAGTGGTTCATAGCCGTTGGATTCGGAGGAGATGTGGCACACATCTGTGAGATCCAGGTAAATACCCGAAGTAATCCTCGATCGTTAGATGAGGAGGACATGCGTCAATGGATTACAGACTCTAGGTAAAAGCCATTGGGGAAAAGGAAGTTTGAGATTTGAGATCTCAGAAGTCCGGAGACCCGAAGGAGACCTCGACCGTCGATCGAGAAGAGTGTCGCAAGAACATTGATCTGAGTTGAAAGGTCAAACATCCATAGTGGGAGTATGATGTAGGAGCATCACCCACATCAAGAGAGCCAACGCGTAAAGCGGAAGACATCTGGACAAAAGCCAACACAAATTTTGAATTTCCCTTGGATTGATGCACCAAAAATTTAAATGTGTTAATTAAATGAGGCGCACTTGTACATTGTAAAGGGACCTTGAGTGGATTGCTCTCGTCCTTAGGTAGATGAGGCATTTAAGATAGTTAATGTAAAGTAGATAGAATATTTAATTCTAGACTAGACAGTTGTAGAGCGCAAGAGGGAAACGAGATATAGACACCCTCATTGTGTATTGTAACATTATTGGAGCAAGAAAGGAGAAAAATCATGCAGAGAGCTATGTAAAGAACACCCATGTACTGATATTTGAATTAATAGAAGAAGCTTTGATTCAAATTCATGGTTATGTGTCTATTCTCTGTGTATTGATGTTATTCTCAATTGATGTTTGCTTCCTGTTATACATTTGCTTTTATATGCTGTGTATGTGATTTCATGTATGAATGGAAGTCTGAGAAGGAGATGGAATGAGTTTCAATTGTTTCTCTATTTGAGCCAGATATTCCTGCAAGGAGTGCAGTCGAAGTGTCCGCAAGGAGTGCGTTGACAGAAGGCTTAGGTAGTTTAAATTTTGTTCTCATTCACCCAGAAGGTGAAAGTGGGTTACAGAAGCCATGCAAGGAGTGCACAGGATAAGCTAAGTCTCAGAGTTGCGATTCTGAGCAGAGGAATTGAAGACAGATGCAGGTGTTCCCAGAGTCGAATAATTCAACACTTCGATGTGGTTGAAGGTTGCCGCAAGGAGTGCGAGCAAGTGGTTTCTTTCTGAGGACTTGAAGTCGTGAGAAAGCTCAGGAGGGATAGACTTTCGAAATTGTCGAAGGGCAGTGTAGAGAAGTCGTGCCTTGAAGGTTGGCAGAAGTGTTACAGGTTTGCACACAGGGAAGGACAAGTTCCACAAAAGGAACACAATCATTTTTCAGAATCGTCGAAGGAGGAACAGACGGTCGGAATTCTCCGAGGAGAATTCGTGAATCACCATGAGCCGTTAGATCTTGGAGAGTTGCAGGGGAGATGCAACGTCACATTCTCTAAAGGTTTAAAGCTCAGGAGGGGAAGTGCCTTTGATCAAGGTCACGAGGACCATTGGATCTACTCATGGATCGACATATCGGGGTTTCGTGAATTGAAACTCCAAATTGTTTCAACAGAAGTTGCGATATAGAGATACGCGATATCCTGACAGTCGAAGGACAGTGTGTGGGCCAAAACTGAGTTGGCGAGTGGAGTACAGGTGGCACGAGCCATCAAGGTTTCAAAGCGAGAAGTCCTGAGCTCACTACATCAGGTTTCGCGAAATCGCGAACCCCGAATTCTCGATAGAGGTGACGGGACGTTGAAAGGTCAACTCGCACGCGTGTCGGGTGATCGACACATCGGGTCTCCGGGGTCGGAGAATCAAAGTGCTTGATATCGCGAGTGGTGAAACCGCAATAGGAAAAGTTCCGATAGAGGACAGGGAAATTCAACGTTGACTGGCCATCGGGTCTCGGGGATTCGAGAGCCCAGTGATCGACCATTAGATTTGCGAAGTCGCGAGTTTCGATTCCATGACAAGAAAAGAAAAGGGGATCGAGCGATAGATATGTGGGAGAAGATTTCCCGATAGGGAAATAGAAGGACCAGTTAGTGTTCTTTGGGCCAAGGAAAGAGAAGATCCTGTGTGAGCGGACGTACCTGCGGGTGCGACTGCGTCAGAGTAGAGCCGTTTATCGAGCATGATAGGTGTCTGTAGATCATGAACTTTGGGGGATTGGAGTATGGAAGGAGTTGGGCTTGAGATTTAAAATCCCGAAGTTCAGAACTACAAAGAGATCACGTCCGTTGATCGAAGCAGGGGAAGATCTAGTCCATAGATTCGAAAGGCGCATATCTGAACCATTGATTTAGATTTTATCATCAAGATCACGAGATCGACAATCCCGTAGCCACACCAAATAATAATCACAATCCCCCCCCCAAAAAAATACACTAAGGCCAACAATATGTATTGCATGCCTTCTACTTGACACTTGTCACCTTCCAAAGTAACTTCAAGCCACTTGGCGACCTATTCCCTACCATCGGGAACTTAGGATAAACATATTTTCATTACACTTTTCTCGGAAATATTATAAATTTTTCCTTAAGACTTACGACTCACCCCCTTTTTCCTTTTTCTGGTGGAGTAGGCCACCCCATCTCTTTTCCGTCTAAGTTAGTTAGCACGCAACAATGCAATATTATATTAATATTCATGATTGTATTTACATGGATATGCGCATTGGCCTATTTGCGCTCAGGCTCACAGGCCTCATAATCATACATGCTTCCTCGCCTCAAACATACACATTCATTTACATGCACTAACCGAAGTGCGCATGATACAATGCAATGTGCGCACTTACCCATGTGCGTGCATGTAACACCCCTGTTTCCCCTCACTTGTAATTAATCATAAAATAGGATTACCATGCTAAGGCATGTGGACAATGTAAATGTATTATTGTTAAACTACCCATAAATGACTGTTGGGGGGTGCAACCTTGAATTACGAGCCATGATATCTCTAGAGAAAAGAAATCAGTTAATGAAGAAAGGACCAGTGGTTGAATTATCAACCACCCCCATGAATGGAAGCATGGTCTAACTGCAGGATGTCAACTTGAAGTACCATAGAGACTTGTAGACCCGAGCTTCCTTCTGACAGAAGGAACATGACAGGTCAGAAACCTTCCAGAGGAGGGAAGGTAAGATACATACATAAGGATACGTGTCGATAGGTCGGAAGGTCCAAAGGAAGGAAGAGGTTGAAGCGTTGAAACATCAAAAGCCCGAATACCCAAAGAGATGAGAGTCGTCGATCTGTGAGGAGACACTTGGCAACAGATCTCGAGCTCCAGGGAAGTTGAAGTGGGTTTTTTAGTTTGAGAACTAAAATCGCCAGAGTGAGAAGACTTGAAGACCCAAAGTAATATCTGGACTATGAGATCTAAGGGAGACGTGGCATGAATCTTTGAACTCCGGGTAAGGTCCCAAAGTGGTTCATAGCCGTTGGATTCGGAGGAGACGTGGCGCACATTTATGAGCTCTAGGTAAATACGTGAAGTAATCCTCGATCGTTAGATCATGAGAACACACGTCAATGGATTACAGACTCCAGGTAAAATCCATTGGGGAAAAGGAAGTTTGAGATTTGAGATCTCAGAAGTCGGGGAACTCGGAGGAGACCTTAACCATCGATCGAGAAGAGTGTCGCAGGACCATTGATCTGAGTTGAAAGGTCAAACATCCATAATGGGAGTAGAGCCATTGATCGAGTAGGATAGGTGTGAAAAGATTATGAAATCTGGGGGATTGGAGTACGAAAGGAGATGGGATTGAGATTTAAAAATCCTGAAGTCCAGAACTGCGAAGAGATCACATTCGTTGATCGAAGGAGGGGAAGATCTAGTCGATAGATTCGAAAGGCGCATATATGGACCATCGATTCAAACGTTATCATAAATATCATGACATCGATGATCCAATAGCCACACCAAATAATAATCATAATCCCCCCACAAAAAAAATACACTAAGGCCAATAATATATATATTGCATGCCTTCTACTTGACACTTGTCACCTTCCAAAGTAACTTCAAGCCACTTAGTGACCCGTTCCCTACCATTGGGAAATTAGGATAAACATATTTTCATTACACTTTTCTCGGAAATATTATAAAATATTCCCTAAGACTTACGACTCACCCCCTTTTTCCTTTTCATGGTGGAGTAGGCCACCCCATCTCTTTTCCGTCTAAGTTAGTCAGCACGCAGCGATGCAATATTATATTAATATTCATGATTGTATTTACATGGATAGGCGCACTGGCCTATCTGTGCTCAGGCTCACAGGCCTCATAATCATACATGCTTCCTCACCTCAAACATACACATTCATTTCCGTGCACTAACCCAAGTGCACACGATACAATGCAATGTGCGCACTTACCCAGGTGCATGCATGTAACTTCCTTGTTTCCCCCAACTTGTTATAAATCATAAAATAGGATTACCATGCTAAGGCATGTGGACAATGTAAATGTATTATTGTTAAAATTCCCATAACTGACTGTTGGGGGGTGAAACCTTGAAGTACGAGCCATGATATATCTAGAGGAAAGAAATCAGATAATGAAGAAAGGACCAATGGTTGAATTATAAACCACCCCCATGAATGGATGAATGGGATAACTACAGGATGTCAGCTCGAAGTACCACAGAGACCTGTAGACCCGAGCTTCCTTTTGACAGAAGGAATGTGACAGGTCAGAAACCTTCCAGAGGAGGGAAGGTAAGCTACATACAGAGACACAACAAGAGAGGAGATATGGGGACGAGAGCACAAGATCATAAGGGAGATGTGTGAACCCAAAGGAAGTGTCAAGAACACTATTTGAAGGACCCGAATGCGAGCTTGATGCTGAGGAAGCATATGATAAACCTTGCAGGGTCATTGTGAGAGAGAGAGTTTCTTTGAGAGATGGCATAAATTCCCTAGTGATATCATGGCTTTGCACGGGGGTGTCTAGAGTGATAAGAATGAATGCCTCTGAGCCTATAGTTGGATGGAAAGGCGCACACCCATAGTTAGTTGGTTGGATGCAACTTGTAATAGATAAGTATTCTCATACCCTGTGAAATTAAGATGTAATTATGTAATGAAAAGGGATATACTGTGAAGGACCCAGGGATGTGTATGTTTGCTTAATGGTTATACTGCATCTATTTTTTCTCGTTTAAATTGTGTATATAAGCAAGTATGGATTGGACATGTTTTGTATTCGTAAATGCTTGCGCCCTGTGATGGCTTAAGCCAGATCCATGAAATGTGAGTTCGTTGACCTTGGGCACAATTTCACATACGCATGTCGACACTCCTAGTCATTCTGAGTCCCTTGGAGCAGGGAGTCTGTTAAAGCTCAGGAGAGATAGTGCATGTATGCACAGGATCTTTGCAAGGCAGGCAGAGACCGAGAAACACTTAAGTTCTAGAGTTGAAGAATGAGAGTAAGGGGTGCGCGAAAGGATTATTCCAAGCATTAAGTTCAAGAGAAAGAGCGCAAAGATATTAAGCCTTTCAGAGCTAACAAAGCTCACGAAGAACAACAAGGTTGAAGTATCGAAAGGGAAGGTACATTTTTTGGAAGACGAATGAACAAAATCTGTTTGGAAGAAGCTACGGTCTATTGTGACTGTTGGGTACGGGAAAGAGTGTGGGAGTTAACCCTGGAGTTATTCGGACTTTGCGAGTTCGACGAACTAAGCGAGTTCATCGTAAGGGAGGTAAAATCCCTAGTCTCAAAATTAACTCTGAGCCTTAGATCTAAGGATGCCCAGAAACCGTTCCGACCGTCAGATCTAGGAGATAGATGATAGTCAAGTTACCAAAACTACCCATGACTTAAGAATATGATAGCAGAGATAGATGTGAGTCATTTAACGGGAGGAGAGGCCATCCCGGTCATCAGATCAACTCAAATACTCACTGGAGTTACCAAATTAAACACCAACCGCTCGATTTAATCGATGGTTGGGAATCAATGCAGAGTGTGAAGGTGAATTTAGTGGACTTTCTAGTTCACGGCCTGCAATCAACCCACGTTGTTGATCTTGTTGGGGATGGAAGATCAACGACTAGGATTAGACTAGATTCGAGCGAGCACTTCTCATATTACCGAGGTGGGACCCTGCAATAACTGTGAGCCGTCAATCTATGAATAGAGATTGAGAGTGGGGAATCATTGCGGAGTGCAAAGGCGAAAGTAGTGGACGCGCTAGTTCGCGGCCCACAATTCACCATTTTTGTTGATCTCGTCGGGCTCGAAGGTCAATGACTCCGGTTCGACCAGGTTGGGTGAGTACTTCCAGATTGCAGAGGTTGAGCTCTATGATAAAGAGAACGCACATTGAGACCTCGCAATTGCTGTGAACCGTCGATTGATGGACACCTTGGTATTGGTCGGATCATGTTTCCAGATCCTGAATAGTTGCGAGATGGGTGGTCATGACCCCTTTTGGAAATCCGTGGAGTAACAGAGTCTTTTGGTACCGTCGGTCTAAGAGAATAAAAAATCTCAGAAGAGATAACATTTTCAAGAGTGAACACTGGACCCAAGATAGCCGGACTCGCAAGAGGAACGAAGGTTGAGGGCTTTGAAAATATACCAAACTCTTCCAAGTCGGAAGAATTCAAAAGCTCAGGAGGAGGAGAGACAACAACCGTCATATCAGTTGCGGGGAGAAGCCTGGACCATTAGATCAATGTCCAGGGAAGCAGAGGAGAAGCGTTGGGAAGGAACATATCCTAATGGTTGGATCTGAGCACAAAGGGACATTAGTCATTCGATCTAAGGTAAAGTGAATGAGTTTTAATGTTTGTTTGCATGAGAGGGTTGACTGGCCAAAGTACCAAAGTCTGAAGTCTATTGGGACCGTTCATCGCCAAGAGGGACAAGTGGCGCAAGATCTACAACTCCTGAGCGAGATATTATGTTCAAGGAGAGAGCGGAATCGTCGAAGACCCGAAGTAGATCCTGACCATTGATCTCCAAGAGACACGTGTCAGTAGATCAATAACTCCAGAGAAATCACTTCGAGAGTTTTAGTCGAGAGTTGAAATTCCCGAAGCCCAGAGAGTCAGGGAGCCGAAGTGACTCTCAACTGTCAAATCGAAAGGGACACGTGGTAGAGATCTGTTTTCCTTAGGTGAAAGAAACCCGAAGACCCAAAGAGAATCTGGACTGTTATATCCCGAACGTATGTGGCGACCGATCGCGAACTCTGGGTGAAAACATGCCTGAACAGCCAAAGAAACCAGGAGCCGTCAATATGAAGGAGGACACATGTCATCAGATCGTGAACTCCAGATAGAACTTTCCAAAGGAAATAAAGCAAGGAGGATTTGAAGTTTGAGATGTCCGAAGGCCGAAGTCCCGAAGCGGATGAAATTCGTCGATTTAAGGTGGACGCATGGCGCCAGATCTAGCACTTCGGGTTTGAAATACTCCGAAGGAAAGTAGAGGGTGAGAGCGCCAGAGTCCCGAAGTGGAATCTCAACTGTTGATCGAGAAGGGGGATGAAGGCCGTTGATCTGGTCTGGGTTGAAAAGTGCTAAAGACCCGAAGTAGATCCTGGCCATTGATCGCTAGGAGGGGTATGTGTCGATAGATCGGTGTCTCGGGGTGAATCACACTGGGGTTTTAGTTGAGAATTGAGACTGCCGAACTACGAAGACCAGAAGTGAATCTAGAATGTCTAATCTAGAAGAGACGTGGCATAAATATATGGACTCTAGGTAAAGTCCTGAAGTAATTCATAGCCACCAGATTAAGGGGGTCGTGGCATGAATTTGTGGATTTCGGGTAAAGACCCGAAGTAAGCCTTGATCGTTTGATTCAAGTGGACACGTGACATAAATACACATACTTCGAGGGGAATTAAAAGTTGAGAATTGAGACTCCTGAAGTCCGGAATCACGAAGAGATCAGTGCCATTGATTAAAGAGGACGCGTGGTAGCAACTCTGTCACTACGAGAGAAGGTAAGGGTTGAGAGTTGAAACTCCCTAAACCCGAATCATGAAATAAATCACAGTTGTTGATTTAGAAAGGTTAGATCTGATCCGTAGATTCAAAAAGGATAGATCTGAGCCGTCAAGTTCAGAAGCACCGTCAAGGTTGTGAGATCAATGGTCTTGTCATATTGTGGGGACCGAAGGTGCACAAACTTTAAAAAGTTGAGGGCGGGCCGCAATCCAGACCATGGTTTTGGAGAAAGGAAACATGGAGACTCATGGTGAATTGCGGGGAGAAAAGTAGTTTGGTTTCAAACCACCCTTGTCCACGCCCACAATCGCGTGGTTATGTAAGGCCATCGCCCAAGGTCATATCAAGGAAGGGGATTATTAGAAAAGGAGCTAGCACCCTGACTCTGAGATTTCGCAGGCGCGAAGAGGAGGGTCGCGGGTATGTTTAGACCTACACTAGGAAGTCGAAAGGGTCTGCGTCTAATTATAGAATGAGACCATCAAGGTCTCAAAGAGTCGTTTGGCTCCAGAATCGGAGATCCTTGACCAAGAGGTCAGACTGGTTCCCCGACCTTCCAAATTAGAAACCATGGATGGAGAATCTGTCCTTTAAGAAAAACAAACATTTTTATGCCCTGTCATGGGTGTTTTTCAACGCAACACATAGACTGTGCACACTTTGTCCTTGCTAATACTTTTTCGTGCACTTCCCTGATGTGCGCAACACCCAAAAATCATGTATTCTTGGCTCACTAGCCTAATGTTCATTACATTTATACTTGGTACCAATCATCTCATCGACCTATATGTACAATTACAAAGGGTTTCAGACCAGGGACACTACAATCCGCTCCCCCTCATTTATGCATTGTTCGCAGTGCGTTGTATATACATACAAAATTTTCAAACATCATATGTATGGCTGATTTTGGTTCTGTATGTGTATTCAAGGTTAACGTGTACAACCCTTTGGTTCAGATATGTATGGCTATTTTTTCCTTCCATGCAAAATAATTGTAAGGTGTAAGAATGAATTCTTTTTGGAAATCCATCTTTCCGCTGTCTTCAATCTTTTGTACCTGCAAAATGTTTTGGTAGATTTTTCTTAGTAGTTCGTCGGCTCTAATACCATGTAGATGTGTTGAAATTGCACAAAATATATTTGGATATAAAATACTACACACATTTGCAGAGAGAAATTGAGAAAGAAGAAGAAGGAGAAAAGGAATATAAGAATTCTGATTAACCGTTATGAATAATGAATAATGAATAATGAATAATTTACACATGATATACTCTGTATAACTCAATGAATGTGTTGCCATCCTAATACACACTTGCTAACGCGAGCTAAGTCCGACTCACTTAGTGTGTCTTTGGAGGCACAATGCCTAGGTTCTCAGTCCACACTGTCACCTTGACTGGAACCTCTTCTTTCTAGGCTTACTCCTAAGGAAGCCAAGGGGGGTAGTCCCTGGTTACTAGATATGTTTTAACTTTATGTTCTAGGAGTTAATTTTAATTGTTTAAAGGCTAAGGGAGAAAACTAGCCTAGGATGCTAAGGCAGCAAATGCAAAGTGCAAGTCTATCTATATGTCAATCAACCCTTTCCCTAAGTCAACTAAGACTAGTGCCTAAGGTTGGGCAATGGGGTCAACTAAGTTTAAGGGTGGTTCAATTACAAAAGTTTTACAAGTGAAATTATTTGAAACTACCCCAAACCAAAGATTATAATTACTTACAAAAGAATGAAAGATGTACAACAATTACACAAGATACAAAGATACAAGAAGATGTAAGTGAGATCAACACATGAGCCAAGCATGCCCCAATAACACTTACTCTATTGGACCACTTTCACTGACAACCATAAAAGCACTCAAGACTCAAGAAGGTGATGCTTCCCCAAGTGGGATACTCAACCCCTTCTTAAATCACACCATAAAAGCAATGAAACAAGATATTACAATGTTTAACTTATATGCTCACATAAACATGAAAGACATAAACCATGTAGTTGCAATAAAGATGAAGAGCATGAAATTATCACCAATGTGTGTTCCTATGCATACATC
>ML819080.1:0-16217 GCA_009831015.1 Picea engelmannii | reverse complement strand
TATGAGAGGGGGCCCCAAATAAGTCACAACAACCTCCACCAAGGAAAAACGTCACTTGCCCTAGGGGGCCATGATTTTTGAGTGTAGAAGGTGGGTAAGGGGTTAGAATAGGTTGGAAAAGGTTGGGAGGGTTAGGTAAAGTTCAATATTTCTCTTTTCCACCTTCAAACTAACCCATTAACTCTTTTTTACAAAAATTACAAAAATGACTTAGCAATTAAAATCGCTGTTTTGACTGACTTTGACTCTGAGTGGACAAAGGCATAGCAAACTTCGTCCGACTGAGCTAAAACTTGGTCTATGGGTGTAGGGGGTGTCGTTCCATTTATTTTGAGCACAAATACCCCTATCAAAATCCCAAAGACCCAATTTTTACAATATTAGCTCAAAAAACATTTAATTAATTAAATTATTAAAATTTAATTAATTAAAAAAAACCTATCTAGACTCGACGAAATTCCGTGAAACTTTCTACACTGTCTGGCATGGTCATTTACAACATTCCTAAACAATAGCTACCAAAGTATGAGACCATTAGAACACTTTTCACCACTTTGGAGGAATTATTGCATGTGTGAGGGAAAAACTCATGGGAAATCAACTAGGCTGAAAAGCTTAGTTGACAACCTGAGGATAAAAAACCCTCGGTGAAAAGAACTCTCCCAATGAAAACATCCCAAGGTACTTGACCTAACTATGATCCATGCAGACTTATTACATTATTAACCCATGTAGGGGTGCGGAAATTTCATTTACAAAAAATTGTGCTGGAGCATAAAATGCCCAAGTAGAACCAATACTGTCTTCAACATATTGCATCTGATGATGCATATCTTCATGGCACATGAGTTGACCCCCTAGCTGAATAGGCGGTCAACATAATGCACACTAGAGGAGAAACAATGCACCATAATGGTGGTCTAGAGTGATCTGGACACACACCAACAATTACGGGAGTGAACTGCCACCTAGTCTAGTCTCTCAAGCAGTTACGAGAGTGAAATGCCACCTAGCTGAGTTAACTAGTGAACTAGTCTTCAGTTAATTGACTGAACATAAAGTAGTGAGGAGTAGATCAAGGAATCAAAGGTAATGCGCCAGTATGGTGATGATCCCAAGGAAATTGTGCATTATCATGGTGATGATCCCAATGTTACATGGTGACAAAACCAATGCAGCATCTAAACTCAACTCAACTAGTCAAACTGAAAGAGAATATTCTCCCCTAAAATATAGGAGACTGGATAATGACTAATTATGACTAATAAACAAGGAAAACCTTAGGAAAAATAAATCATAGGTGTGTGTGAAGTAACTCCAACATCGTCGATGTATGTGACGAATACCGGACCAGATATATGTTTTGCTGTGAACACCTTAAGTCAGTACATGGTTGACCCCAGACATGTTCACCTGATTGCAGTAAAACATGTGATGGGATACCTTAAAGGTACAATGGATTATGAGTTCGAGTATGTTGCAAATAGTGAGATCAATCTACTTGGATATTCAGATTTAGATTGGGCTGGTAGTGTTGCAAACCAGAAAAGTACATTAGGATGTTTCTTCACTTTGGGATCTGGTATGATTTCATGGATAAATAAGTAGCAATCATGAGTATCACTCAGTACGTCTGAGACAAAGTATGTGGCAGCATGTGTCAACAAGTCACAAAGCAATATGGCTTCGGAAATTGCTGATTGGATTATTCGATATTGCGATGGAGGCGACCTATATCTTCTGCAACAACTAGAGTAGTATAAATTTTTTAGAGAACCCCATGTTTTATGATAAGTCAAAGCATATCGAAATTAGGTATCACTATATTAGGGATATAATGCAGTAGGGAGCAGTGAGGCTCCAATTTCATGACTACAGAGGATCAGGTTGCAGACATTTTTACCAAGCCGCTATCGATGATGAAGTTTGAGTACTTTAGGGACAAGCTTGGCGTGGTCCCTCTTCAGAGAGAGTGTTCTCATCTAGCACAAAAAAGGGATGGAACCGAGACATGTGGAACTCATCCACCATGAAAAAGGGCTGACACTGAGTGTTCTCATCCATATTGAAAAAGGGGTGGCACTAAGACATGTGGAACTCATCCAACATGAAAAAGGGTTGGCACTGAGTGTTCTCATCCAACATGAAAAAGGGTTGGCACTGAGATAGGTGGATCTCATCCATCATGAAACACATCTGGCATTGAGACTAAGGGTGCACATGATCAGGTACTAATGCATTGGAGGGTAGTGGATGTCCTGGGGACATGTTGTATATATTGAGAGCTACCCATAGACCTTGGATGCATGGGGTGAAGTCATGTTGCACTATGGATATCATGTGATGTATAGATTCATGTTTCCGACAAGATATGATCATGAGCTTGTGTTGATGGCGACAATGTTAGATTTTGTGCCGGATAGAATACCTTCCTCATTAACAGGGAGTGTTGAGATTTTATGTAATTTCGGAAGTTATTCCGAAGTGTAATTGTACTAGTTATTTCTAAGTGTAATTGTGAAAGGGTTTATTGAGAAGTCATGTCTTTTAGGTATTTTAGAGTATAAATAAATATTATGTCGAGTCATTTTGATATCTCATCGAACATAAGTAAAAGAGTGTAGTGTACACTTATCTAGGAGGCTATTCTTGGTTCGTGTTTGGGTCTCTTTGGTCTTGATTTCGTGAAAGATCATTGTGTGACATTGTACATGTTGGAGGAATCTATAGTGAGGAAAGTTTGCAGGGTTCTCTTCACCTTGAGGGTTTCCTTGAGGATATATCTTGTTGTTCTGTGGATATCTATCTTTCTGTTGTGATCCTTTTTCATATTAAATAATAATAAAAAAATTTACAATATCATGTTTCTTAAGAAATTAAACACTTAGCATGGTAGAAGCTCATCTGGATTCCTTAAAAACTTGGAGGATATCCTTTTTAATCATTTCCTAGGCTAATTGAGATAGATCAACATTAAAATCATCGGGGTCAGGGGCCTTACCTTTTTTCTTGGAAAAACAACCTCATGAAGTTCTTTCTCTTAAGAAAGGAACACACAACATGTCATTGTCATCTAATTATATTTTGTTGGTTATGGAGAACATAATTATGCTTCAAGAATTAGGGGAGAATTATTCTCTATCTAAGAGCAGGGATCCATAATAGTTGAAATATTATGAACAAATATACTCATTCCCTTCAATTGATTGCACTGATTGGTATGTAATTTTGGAAATGTGATTGTATTTTCTTATGCTAAAGAAATCTTTGTGGAAGAAATTTGTGTTTCGATCCCCTTATTTTAGCCATTGAATTTTAGACTTTTGGTGACATAAAATTTCTTATTTCTTGTAGTTTTCTTCCATGAGTGAAATTTGAATTCCACTCCTTTTCTTTTCTCTACAATTCTACTGTGACTCCCTCCTCCTTAATGGTTAACTGAATAGTCTCCATTGTTGTTCTGAAATTTCTTTCTCTTTGAAAATGTCACCAAACACATCTTTATTCTAGACGATTTGAGCATTAATGTCTTGCAGTTTCTTGTGAAAAATGAATAATTTAGAATATGAAACTGAGCATTTGTTCCACCAATCCTTAACCCTAGCCAATAAGTCTATATGAGAAGTCCACATTTGCTCAAATTTGAAAGGAATTTTTTTTGTTTTTTTGGCTTGTATACCTTGAGGGTATTAGGCCAAAGACATGAGATGGCACCTCACAAGATAGAAGACCATAATTGGAAGCCTTGGTCAACACAATATTCATTGACCAAGAATTTATCGAGTCTTTCCATTACAAATCCTTTTCCATTTGTCCTATTATTCCAAGTAAACCTACCATTACGAGGCCAGATGTCAGTCAACTTATTATCCTCCATGCTTTTCTTGGGGACCTAGGATGAGATTCATATCTCCTCCAACAACTTAGGGGAGGCTCGAAATTTTTTACCTCTCTTATATTAAGTTCAACAAGATGTATTTATCATAGTTACTACATGCCCATAAACATTTGTAAGATAAAAGGGTAGATCCGAAAGTCTCACCTTTGCTCTCAATGTTATCTAGAATCTATTCGGGAAAGCATCCAAAGTCTCCAACATTGCAGGGTTTACCATACAATGATACCATCACCTTTACTAGTGGGATATATGTAGAAACCTAGGGATTTCAGTTAGATCTCTATTCTAAGGATTTCCATTATAATTATTAATTTTTTGTTTCCTAAATGAAGACAACATTCAGGTTTTCTACTTGCATATTTCTTTAGAAGGCCTTGTGATTTGAATCAAGGCCCATTCCTTTGATGTTCTAGGAGAAATTTTTCATTTATAACCCTAAATAAAAATTTCGTTTAAGAGGAAAAAAACTATTGATGATGGATCATAGGATCCCAAATGGGCCATTTAGGTTTTAGGTTTTTTCACATAACCCATTGATAGTTCTATGAGTTTCATTTGCAATCCCAATCCATGCCTTTTCATCCATTTTGTCCTTACCTTCTTTCCCTACTTGCAATCCTCTTTTTCTCTAGAGCGAGTGTTATGAGGGCTAGGGGGATCTCTCTTGGAGAGGGAAGACAACTCTTCCTCTGACTTAGAGGCTAGAGAATCCATAAAACTAGAGGGGATGTTTGGATTTGAAGTCTAAGAGATATGGGTCATTGTATTCATCCCCATAGGTAACTTTATTCTCTCTTTGCATTGCTCTAAGACTCAAATTAAGGCTCCTTAGAAGGATCCAAGGGATCCTTAGCTACATTGATTGGAGCTTGGATAACAAGGGGAATTTGGATTTCCTTCAAAGAACCAATACTTAAAGCATCAAACTTATTTCAAATAAGTAATCTAGACAAATTTCTTACATGTTTAGATATAGGGTGAAGACCCTCCTGATGTTTCTAAGACTTGAAATCCACCTCATTTGCGACATCCTCTTATGGCTTCGAAGGACATTTACTCTCCAAATTTCTATATCTTCGACAACACAGGTATTCCAACAGAGGAAGAACACCTTCAGTAACCACTCACATAACCAGATCAAAGATCAACACACCGAAGTTTTTATGTGGTAAAACCCCTACAGGGAAACATCCACGGCCCGAACCAACGCAACCACTTGGAGAAGTTTATTAATGCAAAAGAAAAATATTATAGAGAGATTTTACAAGAGATTTTATCACAATCGATCATCGACAAATGACTCTCCATGCTCTTTAAATAGACATCATGGACCAATCGGGTGTTAAGCCACATATCAATGGCCGTTAAGATTGAGGAGAGTATGAACCGTCAGATCACTCTATGTCGGGAACATATCATGACCATCGGATTTCCTAACTACAAATGCATACTAATGCATACTACAGAAACAAACTTTTACCTAACGACACATTAGACCAAGTAGATCTTAACTAACTCCTAAGTGTCTAAATATCCTAACATCCCTCGTTAAGAACAACTTGGGATAGGATTGCAGGATTTACAATGGTGACACAATAGGAGAAGGAATGAGGCATTAGAGCCTATCCCCCCTTAATGACAACTTTCTGAACTCCTAACATAGATTGAATTTTGGAAAACTTCACTTATGTAAGAGACTTTGTGAAAATGTCTGCAACTTGATCTTTTGTAGGGAAAAATGTTAAAATATTGTGTAACTACAAAGAATATTCTTATCCCCTTTTGTGGATAAAGATAAAATATATTTATTATTGATTAGATCAATCCCCTTTTATGGATTGATCATGTTGGGCATTGTAATTGACCAAATCTCCTTTTTCGGATTGGTCAAACCCTAATTGTAATAGGATAAATAAGAAGTCGGCCCCATAATATATTAAAGAGGCCCCAAAATATATTAAAGGTGGTTATAACCACCCAGAAGAAGAATTCGGCCCTGCTAGTAAAGAGACACTTCCACACGTGCCAGAATTGTGTAAATAAGAGAGGCCAACGCCTCATTTAGACACACACTCAACTCACTCATCTAGTGCACAAGTTTTGAAGGAAGCTGCAGTTGCCGGTTGCCGAAAGAAGGAAGAGAGAGAGGCATGTTGCTCAGTGTTGGATATTCTTTGTTGTCTGGTTCATTATCTTGGCATTGTATTGGCTATCTATATTAAGGAAGTTTTGCTAGGTTTTCTTCCCCTTGAGGGTTTCCCAGGATAAATGCTTGTGTACTCTTGTGATTGTGTTTCTCTCAGTGATCCTGTCTATGCTATTATTATCTAGTAAATTGAAAGTAACCTAATAATAGCAGAAAATTTAACGTGGTATCAGAGCTAAGCTGAAGAGAGAATCTTTCACAGGAAAAAGAAAAACGTCACTGTTGCCGTACATGAAAATTAGGTTTTTTTATTAAAGAAGTTTTTCAGCCTCAAATCCATCTAGAAAGGTGCACCCTACCTCAAGGAACATTTTGGCATCCTCAACGCACTTTTTCAGTGGTTAGATCTCCCGAAAAGTGAAACCCTAGTTTTCACAAAGTACTAGAAAACCAGAAGTACCAGTGTACCAGAGTACCATGAGTACCAAAAAACTAGAAGCACTAGTCCATAAATCTGCAGATCAAGTTTGGAAGGGTAAAAGTTGGATTTTTTTGAAATCTAAACACACCAGGCTACTCGCCTCAGTCCAACACATCTTTTGGTGAGTTTAGTTTTTAGATCCAAGTAATTTGATTTTTTTTGTTTCTATAGCCCGGAGGGCTAGGGTTTCTTCTACAAGAAAGAATGTCTACCAGCATGAGGGTAGAAGACAGGCTGAAAGGATCTAGAAACTTCAGATCTTGGAAGCATATGTTGCAGATGATTCTAGACGAGAATGATCTCCTAGAACATGTTACAGTGGGTGTACTAGAACCAGAGGAAGAAGATCAAAATACCAAGCATAATAAGAATGAAAAGAAAGCAAAGAGAATCGTGTCAGATTCAGTAAAGGATCACTTGATCCCTCATATATCCGAATTACAGACAACAAGGCAAATGTATGAAGCACTCAACAAGTTATATGAAAGAAAAGACATTAGCCAGAATTTTACCTTAAGAAATCAGCTTCGTAATATGAAGATGGACAACTAAGAATCTGTCACATCCTATCTTATGAAAGTTTCTTAGATCAGATATCAACTTGTAGCTATTGGAGTTGTCATTAGTGACAAAGAACTTGTAACCACAACCCTAAATGGGTTTCCAACATTTTGGATTCCTTTTGTACAAGGAGTGTGTGCAAGAAGCAAGTTACCCAAGTTTGATAAGTTATGGGCAGATTGCACACACGAAGAATCTAGACTTGCAGACCAACATAATAGATTAATTTTCGATGAAGAGGAAGCTCTTATAGCTCAAAAGAACAAAACAAGTTCCTTCAGGAAGAACAATAAAGAAGCTAACTCCATAAGAGTTCCAAACAAGAAGAAAGATGTTTCAAAGATCATATGCTACAACTGTCAAAAGTTGGGACACTTTTCTTATGACTGTCCTCAAGGAAAAGGGAAAAGAAAGTATCAAGCACGTGGCAGAGGAAGAAGAATATCCTCCCTCAAATAAATCTTTAGCAGAAATTAAGGATTATTTACTTTAAGTTGAAGATAGTTTATCTGAAGAAAGATAGCAAATGGTGGAGTCCGTGAAGCCTCTCCACACAAAAACAAAAGATAAGTATTCATGGTTATTTTTAGTATCTTGTTTACTTTAATACCTTCTCATCACAAGTTAGTTTTTTGTGAGAATGTTAATTAACCTTGTTTTAGTATGTGTCTATGCAAACTTATGAAGGAAGTATCAAAGAAGAGGATGAAGAAAGAGATAAAATATTTATTTTAGCTATGATCACTCATGAGAGTGACAAAGAAAGCATATTATAAGTAAATTTACAAGTCTCTGAAGAAATAACTTATGCCTTGACTTGCAGACAACATGAGAAGGATGTATGATATGGTGACAGTTAGTGAAGACCAGACAATATCCGATATTTATATAGGAGTAGGAGGCTCCTAAAGATGCATAACATAAATATTCAAGATGAAGAAAAAGATGGATACTCAGATATAGTGGATGAGATGTAGGTAACTATAGGTTTCTCCAGTACCATTCTTATAGATGCAGAGGGAGCAGGTTGATCCAGTATGAAGACATAAAGAAAGAAATATTTGAACTCAAGAAGGTACCCAGGATATTACAGAAGAAAACTTCAAGGATGATGATTAGAAGCTATTAGCTTGGTGCAAGAGGGAGCCATGTATCCAAGTTCGAAATGAAGGATTGTGATTTGATGCAGTTAGAAAAGTAGATGGATGGTGCCCATATATTTTGATCAAGATGAAATATATCCAGTAGATGGATGGTGCCCAACAGATGGGTAGCATGGTATTATCCCATGAAAATATTTTGGACCACAAGAGATTTTTTCAGATCCCATAGCTAGACCTTCGTAGAGAAGGAAAGAGAAATCCCACAGGTAGACCTTAGTAGAGAAGGGGAATGAGAAATTTTCCAAGGTTGGCCTCTGTCCAAGTGTTGAGTTTTGGATACTCTAGGGACATGCTAGAATACCCTTGTAGAGAGGGGTGTGGCCACCCTCATAGAGAGGAATGTGGATGTTTCTCCAAGGGGCAGCGGGCATATACTCTCATCTAGCCAAGGATTGAGTAGCCTGGAACACAAACCTTGACCATGTGGACTGGTTAGTTGGCTCTTGAGGTTTGTGTCGTGATCCTGCATGGATCATGGAAATGGAGTCTAGTCTTTCCCAGGCTAGCATCTTAGCTTCTCTAGTTCATGTGGGATGACTAGGAGTGAAGCTATGGTAGTATTCCTCCCCAATGGATGGGTGAGATAGATGACTACAAGAGAAGGGATAACATAAAAGGAATGAAAAAACTCATAGAATATATTCCATGTGAAGATAAGAAAGAAGTATCTTCTGCGTGAAGATGAAAGAAAGAAAGAGTATCTTCTGCGTGAAGATAAAGAGAACAAAACTTCCGATGATTTATAGATATGCCAGTCAATGATCATGATGCCAGATGACCAAGTGGATGCGTCTAGTTATCCAGTTAATGATGATTACCCAGTTGATGATGTTTCCCAGTTGATGATGTTATCCAGTGGATGTTGCTACCTAGTTGATGTCGACATCCAGTGACCTGTCAAAAGATAAAGAATATCCTTCTTGTTAAGAGGGAGTGTTAAAATATTGTGTAACTGCAAAGGATATTCTTATCCCCTTTTGTGGATAAAGATAAAATATATTTATTATTGATTAGATCAATCCCCTTTTGTGGATTGATCATGTCGAGCATTGTAATTGACCAAATCCCCTTTTTCGGATTGGTCAAACCCTAATTGTAATAGGCTAAATAAGAAGTTGGCCCCATAATATATTAAGGAGGCCCATAATATATTAAAGGTGGTTATAACCACCCATAAGAAGAAGTCGGCCCTGCCAATGAAGAGACACTTCCACACATGCCAGAATTGTATAAATAAGAGAGGCCAACGCCTCATTTAGACACACACTCAACTCACTCATCTAGTGTGCAAGTTTTGAAGGAAGCTACAGTTGCCAGTTGCCGGAAGAAGGAAGAGAGAGAGGAGTGTTGCTCATTGTTGGATATTCTCTGTTGTCTGGTTCATTATCTTCGCATTGTATTGGCTATCTATACTAAGGAAGTTTTGCTGGGTTTTCTTCCCCTTGAGGGTTTCCCAGGATAAATGCTTGTGTACTCTTGTGATTGTGTTTCTCTCAGTGATCATGTCTATGCTATTGTTATCTAGTAAATTGAAAGTAACCTAATAATAGTAGAAACTTTAACAAAAAAGAGCACTTCAATAACTTAATCATGAATGCAATTTCTGATGAAGTGTATATGTAGCTCGATGTGTTTTCTACACTGATGTTGCATTGGGTATTTGGTGAGCTTGATGGTACTCTAATTGTCGCACCAAAGGCTGGTCGGATGTTGCTGCTGGAATCCAAACTCTGAAAGGATTTGTCGAAGCCACAAGGCTTCCTGACTTGCATTTACCGCTTCTCGGTACTCTGCTTCTGCTAAAGAAAGTGCAATATACTATTGTTTCTTACAGGCCCAAGTGACAGGTCCTGAACCAAGGCTAAAAACATAACCTGCAGTAGACTTCCGATCATCAGGGTCGCTGACCCAATCTGAATCAGTGAAACCAACCAATAAAGTAGTCCCCCCTGAATTGTAATGTATCTCAAACTGAACTGTACCACAGACATAGCAAAGCATCCTTTTAGCTTCTTTCCAATCGCTTTCATGGGGTGTTTGCATATACTGGACAATAATACCAACAACAAAGGAAAGATCAAAACGTGTATGATTCAAGTATAAGAGGCTACCAACTAACTGACGGTATAGGGTGGCATCAACTTTGGGAGAAGTATAGGTGGTAGTAAGATTGACTCTAGACTGGAAGGGAGAAGGGGTTGGTTTACAATCGTCCATGTGAAAGTGACGAAGAAGGTCACAAGCATACTTAGACTGCGAAAGAAAAATTCCTGCATTGGTTTGTAAAACTTGAAGGCTAAGGAAATAATGCAAAAAGCCTAAGTCTATCATTTCAAAGTTCTTAAGGCTAGTTTTCACATGGTTTAAAATTTTTGAGTCACTACCAGTAAGGATAAGGTCATCAACATAAAGGACAAGAATTATGAGATGGATTCCTACTTTCTTGGTATAGACATTAGGATCAGAATGGCATCTAGAGAATCCAATGGCAATAAGAAAGCTACCCATTTTTTCATACCAAGCTCAGGGAGCTTACTTGAGACCATAAAGAGATTTCTTAAGGCGACAAACAAGGCTAAAGTCATTCTGGACATAACCAAGAGGTTTCTCCATGTATATTTATTCTTGCAGATCTCTGTGCAAGAAGGCAGATCTAAAATCCATCTGATGGACCTCCCATTTATGTGAGGCAACAAGGGCAAGAACAAGGCAGATGGAATTCATTTTGGCTACAGGGGAAAACGTTTCATTATAGTAAATTCCTTCAACTTGGGAAAATCCTTTGGCAACTAACCGCGCCTTGTGTCTTTCAACACTTCCATATGAAGCATACTTAGTTCTGTAAACCCATTTACATCTAACAAGTTTTCTTCCTTTTGGAAGAGGTACAAGATCCCAAGTATCGTTTTCCATTAAAGAATGATACTCTTCATTCATTGCTGTATCCCAATCTGGATGACCTGAAGCTTCTGCAAATGTCTCTGGATCATGATATTCTGAAACTTGAGCCAAAAGAAAAGAGGCTCACTGGAACTGTGAATTTGTCTAATGCTGATCTGAAGGATCACCAACAAGATCACCAGTTGCTTCTCATATTGAATGGACCCATCTAGGAAGCGGTGGAGCTGGTGCTGGTTCAGGTTCAAAGGAATCATCTGGAGGAAGGTGAGCAGGCGGAGGTGGATTTTCATCCTCACTGTCATCATCTAAAGAAGAAACCAGAACATAAGAAGGCACAAACACCGAAGATGGATCGCATGCCGAAAAAGGCACAACCGTCGAATTAGGCTCGCAGGCCAAAGAAGGCACAAATGTCGAATTAAGCTTGCAGGCCAAGAGATTTTCATCAAATTTAACATCTCTTCTAATAATAATTTCATTACAATGTGTTTGAAGAAGTCTATAACCTTTGACATCTTTAGAATAACCAACAAATATACACTTCTCACTTTTAGGCTGCAATGCTTTCCTTTTCTCATCAAGAATGTGAGCCCATGCTATACTGCCAAATACACGGAAGTGACTTACATCTGGTTTAATTTTAGTCCAAGCTTCTTCCGGTGTTATATTTTTAAGAGCCTTTGTGGGAGTGCGATTGACTATGTAATTTACACAGTTGATTCCTTCCGCTCAATACTTTAGACTTAATCCCTTAGATTGGATCATACAGTTAGCCATTTCTTTTAATGCACGATTCTTTCTCTCAACAACACCATTTTGTTGTGGTGTATATGGAACAATGTGTTGCATTTGGATTCCCTGTGTAGTGCAGTAACTTGTAAAATTATTGTTCACATATTCGCCTCCATTATCTGGTCCAGATTGCTTTTCTACAAGGGCCTTGTAGGCCAAAAACTTGTCAAAAACTTCACTCTTAAGTTTTAAGAAGTAAACCCAAGTACGTCTGGAAAATTCATCAATGAAAGTTAAGAAATACTTGCACCCAGACAAAGAAGGAGAAGAAAGTGGACCACACAAATCAATGTGAACAAGCTGCAAAGGACCCGAGGCATGCCAAGAGGCACATTTGTCAAAACTATCCCGATGATGTTTTCGAAGAACACAACTGACACAAACACCATCTCTGCATGAAACAAGAGGAATACCAATCACCATCTGTTGATTACATAGTTTCTTCAATGAGCGATAGTTTAGATGACCAAACCACTCATGCCAAAGTTTTCTCAAGTCATCACTATGAGCAACAAAAACTGATGAAAAAGATGATGACCCACAGTTGTCAAACTTGTACAACCTGGTAATATCATCAACAAATTCAGTTGCAAGAACATGCTTAGGATCTTTTAGATCCTTGATTACAACTTGGTGAGGTGAAAACTCTACGGTTTTACCTTCACCTGAATGAGTGATTTGATATACTGATAGAAGGTTACAAGAAAGACTTGGAACACATAATACATCATTGAAATGACCATTTTCTACTTGAACTGTTCCAGATCCTTTAACACTAAGAGATCTATCATCACCAACAAATATTTTCTTGGTGTTACATTCATTTAGAGTAGAAAATATGTCTCTATCCTTAGCCATATGATAAGATGCTCCAGAATCAATAAGCCACTCATTAGATGTAGAAGTAGAAGTTGTATTGAAGGAGAAACCATAAGCTGAAAGTGCATGTCCATGAGAAGAAAAAGAATAAGTAGAATCACTACTAATGTTGTGCTTCTTCATCGCTGCTTCTAAAGCTGCCATCTTCTTGAAACATTTGGACTCATCATGACCATATTTATCACAAAAGTTGCAATGTCTATCAGTCTTCTTATTTTTATATTTTGCTCCTTTGTCTCCATTAGGAGCGAAAGCTGTCTGAGTGGGTTTGGGACCCTTATATTTATTGTTGTTGTGGTGATGATGTTGCTTCTTGGGATTCTTGGGTTTATCTTTCTAATGGAAAAGTAAGGCTTTGTTGGAGGTACTTGCACTGCTAATCACTCCAAGTTGTACTAGCTTATCTTTCTCTCTAATCAAAGCATCACAAAAGTTCTCAAGAGTGGGTTTTACATAAGCTGTCCCTAGAGCCTCTTGCATGGCATAAAAGGTAGATACAAACACAGAATATGCACTACCTAGCTTAGAAATAATAAGATAGATGCAACGATCTTCGTCTATCTTTATCTTACATTCTTCACATAAAGTTCTGAGTGTTTTAAACTTTGATAGATAGTCTTCAATGCAAGAAAAATCACTTGGACTTAAAGTTAGTACTTGATTTTCTAATTGTTGTGCTCGAATAATATTGTGTTTACCAAACACAGATTCAATCTTTTCCCAAGATTCTTTGGGTTTATCAATTGATTGAAGGTGGAACCTTAAATCATGAGAGATGGACATTCTGATTAATCCACATGCTTCGTCATTCCTATTATCCCATTTGGCTTTCTTATCAACATCAGTGGGTGTTGTTTCCTTTCCCAAGGTAATCCGATACAAGCCTTTACTTCTTAATAAATCATCCATATGGGATTTCCATTGGAAGTAATTGGTCTTGGTAAGTAAGAGATTACTTGTAGAAGTCATATTAAATATGCAGATAATATGGATTTAAAAACTAAAACTGATGATCTGAATGAAAATATCTCGAAAAGTTATGCGGTTTAAAAAAAAAACTGGCACTTAAAACGGACTTCGATGTGAGAGTTATGCCCTTTTTAAAAAAGACATAAATAATAACCAAATGACCACGTGGCGGTGTAAGTTTCTTTATGAAGTGACCCACTTTTATAAAGAGAAGTGGGGATCACTTTTCAATGAAGTTACTTCATGCAAAATAAATAACTCTAAAATAAAATATTAAAGATACTTATAGTGATTCACTTTTATAATAATAATAGTAATAATCTATTTTTAAGGTCACGACCAAGCCACACCAAATCGGTGTATGAGACTCCCTTGTTTTTGGGACAAGGGACCCCCCTCCACCCAACGATTTGACTGGTAAAGTCTACAGAGGTATACATACCCTACCCCCCTCTGGGTTTGAACTTGTGACTTGTTAAGAGGAAACACATGTTCTTAACATTAGGCCCACTTGACCCACTTGAAGTGAAATAGAATTTATAATTTTATCATGAACTTTTTCAAAAAAGTAACAAAAGAGAGACTTGAACTCAAGACCTCTTACTTAATAAGGCAACTTTTAACTAAATGGTCTAGCAAAACATATTGTAATGTTCAGAAGGAGAATTGGGGGTGTTGTTGTTGTTATGGAAGACGACCTTGGAGAGCATGCTAAAAACAAACTCTTTTCACACAAGAAAAAAATTCCGCTTCTCGATGACAACAAGGGTTAAATCTCACTTAGCTTACCCGGAAGATGCACCTTTTCCTATCTGTTTCTGATTTTCCGAGATCGCACAGGGCGCGGGGAAAAGAGCATACACAGATCTGAAAGAGTAGCAACCCGGAAACAAATAATATCAAATCGAAATAAAACCAAAATAATACTTTGCAAAAATTAAAAAAATGCATATTCAGGCTTTATAGCTCCGGATCTGACTGTAATGGCCGTATCTTGGGCAAACAAAAACCTTTTTGAGTGAAAAGAAAAGTGTCCCTGACTGAAACGAGTGCTATGGATGCAATGGAACAATCCTCTCGTCCCATAAATGTACGAAAATGACAGAAAATGGAGATGAGACAACTCGACTTCATGATCTCGATCTACAACAGGAGCGGGTCTTCAAACAAGCTCTGATACCATGTTCGACAACACATGTATTCCAAAAGAGTACAAACACCTTTAATAACCACTCACATAACCAGATCAAAGATCAACACATTGATATTTTTACGTGGTAAAACCCCTACGGGGAAACATCCACGGCCCCAACCAATGCGACCACTTAGAGAGGTTTATTAATGCAAAAGAAAAAGATTACAGAGAGATTTTACAAGAGAGTTTATCCCAATCGATCATCGACAAATGACCCTCCATTCTCTTTAAATAGAGATCATGGACCAATCAGGTGTTAAGCCACAGATCAATAGCTGTTAAGATTGAGGAGAGTATAAACCATCGAATCAATCTATGTCGAGAACATATTGTGACTGCCGGATTTCCTAACTACAAATGCATACTAATGCATACTAAAGAAACACACTAAGAAACACACTTTTACCTAATGACACATTAGACCAAGTAGATCTTAACTAACTCCTATGTGTCTAAATATCATAACAGTATATTCATTATAGGCACTACAATTTAAAGGGACGATCTCATAGTCTAAATCTCGTTGATGGAATTGGGATCCCAACTTGATAGAAATTTTGTCATGAATCAACTTGCTCAAATACATATTGTCACATTTCCGAGCATAAGTAGCCATCTTCCCTTACTGCATAACCTCAAAGGCTTTGATATAGGATCCTGCTTAATTCCCTCCAATCAACCTGAAAAATATACTTATTCCAAAATTACAAAGATAGAAAAGGAAATCACTCTCACATGAGTAAGGATGGGGATCTGGATTCAAGGATCAAATCCAATCAACCAAAAATACTTGAACATGCCAGCCCTGTTTAGGAACCAAGGCTCTGAGTAAAAAATTCTCTCCCTCTATAGATTAAAGCAACACCAAAACATTTCCACAAACTGACAAAGATACTAAGAACCCCTCTCTCGAGTTCCGGTTCTCTCTGATCTAACTATTCAAGGTCCTCTATGAAGGCCACATCCCCATAAAAGATTCATGGCCTAAAGGAAAGTTGAGAGGTTGCAATCAATCTATGATCCACTTGAATCTTCAAATCAAAATCTGCTTTATCCAAACATCCTTTCAGGGGGAGTGGGCCTAGGGTATTTCTAGCCTCTTCTGTTAGGAAAGTCACTTGATCTTCCTTCGAAGGAAGTGAAACTTTCTTGGCTAAAGCTTTCATGAAACTTCCTTGAATCTTCCATGATTGCTTTGCTCCACCACATTGAATTATATATATATATATATA
>ML819079.1:58571-70696 GCA_009831015.1 Picea engelmannii | reverse complement strand
TCCAATTCATACCAAAATTTAACTTTGAATATACTCCAATTCATAAAACCTAAATTAAAGAATTCGCATAAAACCTAAATTAAAGACTTCGCCAAATCTCTATTTTCGAAGTTCCTTGTGTCACCACAAACTCTAAATATGGCTTCATAAGCTGAAGAACCAACACTTCGCTGTATCTCTATTTTTCTAAATATAGAGAAACTCCAGACGTAATTTATTGGAAAAGCAAAGAACAGAGTCGAACGGAGGGCGGAGAAAGAAGCGATTGGAAAAGCAAAGAACAGAGTCGAACGGAGGGCGGAGAAAGAAGCGATCGAAAGAAGGGCAAGCAGCAAACATGTGTCACTTTCGATGGCATTCTCAACAGTTTGAGGAAATGGGTATTTTTTTCCATACACAATTCGCTTTATTTTACTGTGTTTTTCCATTCCAGTGTAAAGTTGGCGTTTATTTGGGAGGGTTTTGAGTAGGATCGAATCTCTTACTACAAGTGGTTCCTGTAATAACACTTAATTCCATCCAGGCTGACCTGGGTTGTGAGTAATACATTCAGAACTTTTCATGCCTTAGAATCTTAGTTTTGAATTTTTATGGTCAAAATCATATGAGATGGTATCTGAATGATAACCGAATCAAACACAAGTAGAACCCACTTAGCATTTACAGCCTGAAATGCCGACATCACAGCAACATACCCGTATTAACCTTGCAGAGATAAAGGCACAGATTAGAAAGAAAATTGGGGTTCAGAGGACTGATAACTATTTTGGGCACTTGGACAAGCTCTTTAGTCTGAAGCTTACCAAGGTTGAGTTTGATAAGCTTTGCTATTTGACTATTGGCAAGGAAAACATTGGCCTTCACAATGAACTCATACGGTCTATTTTAAAAAATGCATACCAATCTGATGTTCCTGAAGCACTTAGGGTCCCCTCCAAGTCAATCAAAGGGGTCTGGGGAAAACCCAACTCTTCATTGATCGGCAGTGGAGGTTTTCTGCCCTCCTCAAGTAGGTCCAATGGAGATCCTTTTGCTAGATCGCCCCGCAAGACCTGGTCCAGAGTCCGTGATCGGAAGGTTCATAAAAGGCCGACTACGACTACTTTTCCTCCCCATGTGAATTCTCATAGCGCTGATTCCAGTGCTCCGCGAGGAGTAAGGGTTGACCTTTCAGAACCTTACTTGAAGAGAGCTAGCTCAGTTAAGACCAAGACCTTACCTTCTGTAACAAAGGCATTGGAGAATGGCGACTTGAATACCCATGATTTATCGAGACGTTTGCACCTCAGTCCAGCCCCCAGCACCGCTGAGCTGCCTGAAGCAGAAGCTTTGACCCAGTCAAAGCGTCCTAGGCTTGAGATTGTAGCATCGCCAGAGCAGGTTTCAGGAGATGAAGTTGGAATTGAGGCAGTGGATGTGGGAAACGACGAAGTAGTTAACGAGGTAGATATTTCAATTGACAACAGATTGAGCGCGCCTCTGGGAATACCGTTCCGGCCAGGACGTATTGGCTCTGCTAGGAGACCACCCTGTAGTAGTTTACCGAGTTATGGTCAATTGGCTAAAGAACAGAGGTGTCTTGACAGTTATGAATTGCCTTCTACAGAGAGTCTTCACAGATGGATGGAACAGGTGGCAGAATCCATGGGCTTGCAAGGTGTTAGTGAAGATTCTGCTAATGTATTGAACAATGGATTGGATGCCTTCTTGAAGAGGTTGATAAGGTCCTGTTTACACTTAAAGGGAACGCCAGGTCAGGAAAGCGAGATGCTTTATAGGCAGATTCCTTGTACGCTTTCACAGGAAGTAGTTAGCTTAAAGCTTGGTAATCCTCAATGGATGCCCAATGCATGCATTGCAACTGATGCAGCTCATATAGAGAGTTGTCGCCCGTCGTTTTCATTTCTTGATTTTAAAACAGCCATGGAATTAAATCCTCAGCAACTAGGTGGACATCGGCATTTATGGATGGAAAAGATACGCCTCCGAATCCTATAGGCCAAGAGTAGAACCTTGGGCCTTCCTAACAAATAGAAGTTTTCTCTACCTTCCCAGTGCCATACCTTATATCTTCCAAAGGAAGTCCCCTGCATTGGAATCTGTAGATGAAGCTGATGGAAGTGATTTTTTGGAGGATGTCTACCATCTCATGTTAATGATTCTCAATTTCTCAGACCCTGCCTTATTGGATAAAGCAGAAGTATATTTTCTGATAAAAAATTAATTCAAACTGCAAGATGTGTGCAGCAGTTGGAAATGATATACTTTTCGATGTGGGGAATTAACCCGTAGTTCAACACGAAAGGTCTTGTGTGCCTGCACTTCAATACCAGTACATTGTAACTTTCAACCCTTCAGATAATCAGTGGAGAAGTTTAGATACATTCTGTAGAGAAAAAGGTGTACGGTGTGCTCGATCATTGTGTTGGAGTGCAATCTGTATCTTGTAAGTGGCATTATTCTTGAAGTTTCACATGGTCCCTTTTTCCGAGCATGATAAAGCAAAGCTACATCATTTTCTTGCAAATCCAGTTCAAGTTGAATTCGATATGTGCTGGTGCATGATGTGATTTGAATCATGATAAATTGCTTGGGGCCCTGGTATAAATAGCCATGTAAAGAAATTTATGTGAACACATCTTTCGAATTTGAAGGGTTGGATATATCATTGCTAACCTGGTGTTGATTTGCAATCTCTTTGTCAGATTCATTGAACTGAAATGTTGTATGTAAAATTTAGAATTTTCATAAAAAAGTAGCCTCTCTTCACTTCATGCCTAAGAATAACTCTAGTGAGTCTTCAAATAGTTTATACTTTCCGAGAAACAGGGAGAGTTTTAAGCTTATTCCATCTAGCAAGAGTAACAGGTAAATCCCCTTAAATAATTAAAAATATAATTTCTAATTCATTCTGTAGATTGTTGAGAGATGGGAGAGTAGTGGGTTTTTTCCTTTAGAAAGAATTGGTAAATCTTGTAGAAATATTATATATATTCTGTTATTTGGTTTGATGTTTGTAAGTGCTAAAATCTTTTCTCTAGTTTTTGGTTTGACAATGTCTATGTACTGATAAAATTGGATTCAGAAATGAGTTACTAGGGATACGCCATCTGCAAATTTTAAATTGTCACTTAGAAGGCCAGGTCACAAGTTTTTTCTGATAGTTGACGAAATTAGGTATTGCCCATCACCGAACAGACTCTGAACTATTTCGGTTGAATATGTGGATGTATCTCATCAAAATGAAGAACTCATTTGTTGTGGAAGCTGAGGGACCATTCCAAAGAAGCAATTCTAATTAAATAAACAGGAACAGGCAGGCTTCTTGTTTGAAGTTCAGAAATCAGTTCAGAGTATGCAGCCACTTTTTGTAAAGTTTGAATTGATGTTTTCATTTACACAGATAATACTGACTGCACTTCAGCCTTCCAACCTTTCCAGGTCTCTTTAATTGAAGTGGCTTTGTTGTCAAAGAATATGCATAATTTATTTGAATTTTGTACACTGCAGGCTTTCTAACATTATATTGGGAGGTTTAACTAGTACATTTGAAAATGTTCTCTCGTAGAATTGTCACAGATATCAATGGCTGATATTGTTTCTACCCTGTGCGCTTTCTATATTTTGGTGGTGGTTGTCTTTTTTCTGTTCAGTTCCCAAGTTATAAGCGAGGAGGACTCCTTTTCCAGGGCTTTTTTTTTTTCCATGAGAAAAAAGTGCTCTTTATATTCATAAGGATATAAAATTTTACAAATCCGTCTTCTCTAACAACCGCCAACATGGAGGAACAGCACAAGACATAGATCAATCCATCAAACCTTACAATCAATTCGAAATCATCAAAGCACAGCAAACAGAAGATGCACCAAATCAAATCCTAATCTTGTAGGCTAGTCCTTCGATGCCATCCTCCCAAATTGTAAAACAAATTTGGCTCGATGGTTGGAGCAAAGCTTTTTTAGAGAGGGAGTCCGCCCCTGTTTTCCTCTCTATAAAGATGCTGGAAGGTGATCTTTCTAAAAAGATGAGTAGCATCTTTTGTCCTTTCTTTCCAGCAATCAAGTGCTGCCACCTGGAAGTCAGCGCGACTGCTCAGCCAGTCAATAGTATTCTTAGAGTCTCCAAGAAGTAACAAAATGTCGGTGTGACGGCTAGCCAGAACTAGAGAAGCCCAAGCCCCTAAAAGTTCAGCCTTCGCATTTGAACCCTGACCGCAATTCAAAGTCCAGCGGATACAAGTGTGGGGATTTAGAGCAATTTTCCCCCCAGCTCCACAAAGAGTACCTCCTTGTTGCGAGGCCCCGTCGAACCAWGCCAYCGYCCTATCGAAAGGAATGGCCAATGATTRCYGGAGAGATGGTTTAGTCTTCAGGTTGCCAGATTTGTCCGCTTCAWCCARCAAGAGGSTTGACACGGAAAKGAAAGATGGCCTCTTCTCATMAAAAATMGCTGCATTTCTAGTCTTCCAGACATGCCAGCACAGGTGGATCRGWAGCAGAGGGAGCGTGTTGTTGTTTGTGCACCAGTTTTGGAAACATGCCAGAACATTGATACCTGTCCAATGCAAAGAGAAATTAAGAACCGATGCAAGATGCGACCAGATCTCCCTGGTGAATGGGCAGTGGATAAAAACATGCTGCGATGATTCGCTGTTACACTTGCAGAGAGGACAGCGATTTGGGCCCACCCAGCCGCGGCCTTGTAAAATATCCCAAAACAATAATTTGTTCTCCAGAAGTAGCCAAGTGAACAATTTAAGTTTTATGGGGCACTCATCTCTCCAGATCCTCTGTCTACAGGTGGATTTTATAGGTTTCCAGATACGAGCAGCTAATGCAAGGTAAACATTCTTTGTAGTGATCTGTCCAGAACCGTTACCCCCCGTCCAGATGAGAGCGTCTGGTTTTGGGCGTAATCTCACGCCAGATTCAGTGAGAAGTTGAGTGTAGCTATTCCATTCAATCGAGGAGTCCCGATCGAGCTGGAGATCCGTTCCTTTCAGCCATGAGTCGCCTAGCGGGCCTCCTTTGGACAGGCAGTAGAATTGATGAAGATAGAATAAGCTCTTATCATGTAGTTTTGAACGGAGAGATGGTGAAAGCATAGCTTTCCAGCCCAAATCCAGAATGCGGTCGCTGCCCACCTCAATCAGTCTACCATCTCCAGGGGTCCATGAAAGCCAATTTAAAATTATCGGAAGAGTGGAAGAGAGGTTTTTCCAGGGCTTAACATGTACTCTTAACGTTTTTATTATTATTATTTGATTTCTCTGTTGGTTTTGATTTATTCAATTATAGAGTTTCTTATATATCATTTTTATGTGAATTTAATTGACATGATTTGGAGAATTTGCTTTTCGTCTTGTTTATAAAGATTAGAGTAGATCCATCTTAACTCTAGATCTATCATGAACTGAGAGGGATCAAATCCTTGGAGTTGCAAACCTTTCCTCGATTTTTTTCAATTTAAAAAAGATTTTCACTATGAGGGACTTGATCCCTCTCCTCACATGATAGATCTGGAGTTAAGATGGATCTACAATGGTTCTTAAGATATATATATATATATATATATATATATATATATATATATATATATATGCCATCAGTCAACTCCATGTTCAACACGAAAATAATTACACATCTCCCTTATACTGATGACCAGTGCATCATTGAAATTTTTTATTCTCTCTTTATATATATATATTTGATATTAAAAAATATTTTTGTTATTAATATTTTTTAAAATGCCACTTGTCAACTCCATGTTAAACAATGAAGAAATTACACATCTCCCTCATACTAGGGATGTAGAAAGCACCTATCTACTGAATAATACTTTTTTTACTTTCAATTACTATATATATTGATGTCAAACATTTGTAAAACATTTCACTTCAGATGGATATTGAAATATTTTATTTATGGAGACGTGGAAAAATATTTTTTATTATTACTATTTTTTAAAATGTCACTTGTCAACTCTATATTAAGCATGGATGGAATTACACATCTCCCTCATTATGAACTGTAGTAAGCGCCTCTTGGTGCAATCATGTTGCTAAAGTCAAGTACAATGACATTTTGTGGAATTTTTACTCCTAGTTCGAGTATTTAAATATTTATTTAATCTCCTCTTCTTATCAGTGTTGTGATGGGCTTAGAAACCCTCTCTTCTTTAAAGGATCTCTTGGGTCAGAGGTGGCCACGATCAATTTAAGTTTACACAAATTGAATCCTCGTTGATCGACTTTGCCCATGGAGTTTAACTGGCTCCAATTCTTTGTCATTCTTTTCGCCCATAGAACTTGAACTGGATCCAATTCCTTGTCATTTTTTTCGATAGTGCTCCTT
The DNA here is from genome assembly GCA_009831015.1 of Picea engelmannii. NCBI lineage: Eukaryota > Viridiplantae > Streptophyta > Pinopsida > Pinales > Pinaceae > Picea > Picea engelmannii. The sequence goes on along the minus strand of ML819079.1, from coordinate 64,343 downwards.
TAAAATTTTAAAAGCATTACAATGTGCTTGAATACATTTCTGCCAAAATACGAGTGCTCTTCCATCATAATCACGTAAGACTTACACTTTGGCACTTGGTAGGTGGCCTTACTTGCCACTGCTTTCACTGGTGAACCATGACCACATTGGCAATTCTTTGTCATTTGATATTTCATATGAATAAGAAAAAATTCTATTTATATAGGTTGACAACTTGATATAGAATCACATTATTTTTTTTGTGTGAATAAAATGTGGATCCTTATATTAATTTCAGCTGAAGATTTACAGAAAGACCTGTAGCCTAACTACATAGACAAAAATCCTTGCGGTTGAAGGTGTAACTGATTACATTGCTCTTCTCGACTTCCTGAGGTCCAAGTCCCCGAAACCATCGGGTCAGATCAACGGTCCTTGATACCCTGTAGCTAATGGCTGAGATCCTCTTCTTGACTTCGCACTTCGCATTGATGGAGAATGGCTTGCTCTGTTTTCCCAAAACCCATGCCCTCGAACTTCGCTACGGTTGTATCATGAGTTTGTATTACACGATTGTTGGCTGCTCCAGATTTCGGGGTTTCGCACCTCGGGATAGTGAAAAATTGAGTATTCCCCTTCTTTCGATACCCGAAATTGCGAGTCCTTCGGGACCAAATCGACGGTCCAGATTTCCTCGGGATCAACAGTCCAAATCCTCTCTCTCATTTCGCAATTTCGCATTTCGCGACTTCGCGACTTGGGTAGACAACTCCTTTCGAGCCCCTGACTCCTGATTGCCAAGTTCCCGAAATCATCCGTCGATGGTCCAGATCTCCTCGAGCACCAACGGTCCAGATCTCTTCGAGCACTGACTTTCCAGATTTCGGGATTTCGTGCCTCGGGATAGCGAAGAACCGAGTGTTCCCCTTCATCCGATACTCGAAATTTTGAGTCCTTCGGGACTGGATCGACAATCCAGATTTCCTCGGGATCAACGATCTAGATCCTCTCTCGCATATCGTGATTTCGCATATCGTGATTTCGCATTTCGCGACTTCGCGATTTGGGCAGACAACTCCTTCCGAACTCCTGACTCCCGATTGCCGAGTTCCCGAAAACATTTGTTGACGGTTCAGATCTACTCGAGCACCAACGGTCCAGATCTCCTCGAGCTCCAACGTTCCAGATTCTCTCGCGCTCTTCACGACTTTGGGAAACAGCCTCCTACGTGCTCCTGACTCCCGATTGCCGAGCTCCCGTAGACATCTGTCGGTTGAAGATCTTCTGCATTGACGCTTACGGTCGCCCTCTCTCCTGAGCTTCTGAGCATTTATGTTTTGGAGGAATTTCTAAGTAGATAGAGGTGGCCCCCTGTCCAGATTAGGGCCATCCAGCTGAGCAAGCTCCTCGCATTGGAGCCAGAGGGGTAAACTTTGGGACTGCTTGGAATCGTGGAGAATGATCTGCTGCATAGAGTCAACCCCTGCATTGGCCAGTCTGTCTGCACTTTGTTTGTACTTTGCCGAATATGTGAGGGGGTTAGAGTTAGAGAGGGTCTGAGAAGAGCCTGGAAGCTGTAAAGAGGGCCAAGGAGGCGCCAACTGGGAGTGATTTTCCTTGGATCTCTGCCATTCAGGATTTTTATAGAATCACATTATTAGTAATTTATGCGGGCTCTTCTTTATGATTTTATATTGATAATGTCATTCTATTTATGATCATCCAAAAATAGAGGATCTATTTCTTTTACAGTAGGTTTATTTCCATAGATCCAACAGTGTTTTGTCTCAGATTAATGGATAACATAATCTGATAGAAAAGATCAAAGTCAAGCCATTAGATCTGTTTAAGGTTAAAGGTCTGTCCAAAGAAAATTATTTCACTGTTGTTATGTAATTATTGTGTAAACAATGAAATAGCAAAAGTTAAAATCTTGGAGATATCAAAGTGAGTACAAATGAATTGGTTATTGTTAATAAGTTAGGTATTTACTCTTTAAAGGATTGAATTGTCTAGATTCATGTTCTTCCTCTTTATGTCCATGCTTTCCAGTGATTGGTATAGTTTAGATCACAAAATCCGAACTAATAAACCAATTGAATGCTCTTTTGGCAAAGTCTTCATTTTCATCTTATCAGTCAGTGGTACGGTTTAGAAGTCTTCATTGTCATTTTCAGTCAGTGGCACGGTTTAGATAGCAAACTCTGAACGAATAAACCAATGTAATTTTCTTTTGGCAAAAGTCTTCGTCATCTTTTCTGTCACTGGTATAGTTTAGATCACAAGATCCAAACTAATAAAACCAATGGAATGCTCTGTTGGCAAAAGTCTTCATTGTCATATTCAATTTCACTGAAAGAGAAACCAAAGTTGTGTCCTTGACCAAAATTTGAAATGAGAGGAAGGTAAACTTGTCTCTCACGAAGGTGGACAAGCTACTGGTATAAACATTCACAAACCATCTTCCAAAATAGTCATTTATGTAAGCATCAAATGGAGCACTACATGCAGAAGGAAGATGGTTATACCCATTTCGTTACCAGTTTAGATCAGAAAATCCGAACTACTAAAACCAATGGAATGCTCTGTCGGCAAAAGTCCTCATTGTAATGTTCAATTTCACTGAAAGGGAAACCAAGGATATGTCCTTGACCAAAATATGAGATGATAGGATGGTAAACTTGTCTCTCAGATAGTTGGACAGGCTACCAGTTTAAACATTCACAAACCATCTTCTAAAATAGTATGTACGCATCAAATAGAGCAGTACATGCAGAAGGAATATGGTTATAATATGGATGAATCGTAAATCTACCTTGGTTATAATAACTTCTTGATGATATAGCCACACTAATGGTTGATGATCCTAATAGTTTATGAACTCTGCAATGTTGACAAAACACAACTATATTTCATTGAAATATGGATGGCATAAGTATATCTTATTGGTTAATGTTGTAGATACATCTTAAAGTACTTATTTCTAAACTCGCAAGAACCACTCTGCAATGTTTCTGCAAAAGATTTTACTCTAAAACATCTTCCTTAGATTAACTGATTGAGGCAAGATTAGAAACTTGGTGTTACGTCATTACGTTAAACATGATATAACTAAGAACGCAACTAATTGAATCAACATCCAATCATTTATTTGCTCCGTCTAAATGTAGTCTCGGCTTCAAATTCTGAGCCATTCACTCCTCAGTATTTTGATTGTATACGAGTAATTCCTCTAGTTAGGGGGGCCTGGAAACTACATTATATTTAACGGCAGGCAACGACGGATCTAGTCTTTAGAAAGAAGGTTCAGGTTTTATTGAAAACTCAAGGGAATTCTTGAACAACGCTCTATTTGCCCAAAAATGAAAAACACTTTTCTGGTGCGTTCCTTAGGTCTGACGGGTTTTGCCTAGAAACGACTTTTAGTCGTCAAGTTACTGGCAACCAACGTGTACCAGTGTATGGCTTTACTATCAAGATAATTGTACTCATTTGAGAGGGATAACAAAAGTCTATGTACTTTTTCCTATAATGAAAAAAATTAAAATTAAAATGGATTATGGTATTATTTTTTTAACTAATTGTTTTTTATTTTATTTTATTAACATTACATTAATTAAGTTTAATTAAGTTCAAAGGGGTTAGATTTAATGATGGAAAGTGAGGAGTTTTTTTACTATTGGACAAGGTTCAATTCAAACTAGGGCTAATTAACCTGAGCCACGGGACACCTTGAGGTAGTGATTGAACATGTGGTTACACCCATAGAGATTATATTAAAAACAGTCTCTTGACTTGTGCACACATAAGTGGATCAAAGCTCACCTCCATGTCCTTCAACTTTCTCTCCCAGATGAGGTGCAGATTGATAAAACGTTGAGCATACAGCGACAAACTCGGCCGCTACTCAGCTCGACGTGACATGCGAAATGACAAAAGGCAAGAGTGGGGGCACCAAGTGGCGTGCAGAGGGGTTCTAATGGGGAGGAGAGATCTCCATCCCCTGTACCAACGATCATTGATTAATGTTTTGTCTCATGAGTGACCAAGAACGATGGGAGCGCAACACTATGAAAAACCAAGTCTGCAATCGAGCTGGGAGGTATAGGGTTGTATCTCTCAAGGTTATGAGCATTAGTGGAACGGATTCGAAGGACGAACCAATGGAGAAGATGAGCATCATGGCAAATGCAAACAATTTTTGGGTTATTATAGGTAGAGGTGTGATGGGAAAACCCTAGGTGGTTTATCAATGGACCTCCAGACAACCTGAGGGGGAGTTATGTGCGACCAAGCCTAGAATTCATGGCCCTGGTTGGTTCTGGTTAAAAACCTTTGGGTTGAGTGGTGCATTGAGCCAAGAGGTTACCGAGGATGATAGCTTTTCGGGTTTTAGGGGCTGGGAGCCTTCGCGTTTGGATCCTAGATTGTGGCTCCGGTGCTGCGTGTTGGGACCTCCTCTCTAGAAAAGGAGGTCGATAGAATGGTGGCGTAAGGCAGAGGACAAAGGTCGGTGGTCGGAGTTAGCAAAACCTGAGCCTGTTGACAAAGCCTACTACACGGTTGTCATGGCTAAGGGAGGCAACAGAGGAAACAAGTCTCAGGATGGCAAAGGAAATGGCGCTGCAAAGGAGACATCGGTCTCCTACCCACGTGCTTTCACCAGAGTTGAGATAGAGGCTTGGGAGGCATAGAATCATTTATTTGAAAATTATTCGGAAGAAGCCTAGAGGGAAGTCGACCAAATAAAAGATATGGTGTAGCACAAACACAAACAAATCTCAGATGAGGAGGTGTTGGAAGAAGTTAGGGGTTGGCTCCATGACCCTCTGTATTCTCGCACAAGGGAGACCAAATTTTTCAAGACACTGGAGTTATACTGGCATGTCAAGGCCATGGTGGCTCAAACATTGGAGAAATGCATGACTGACCATATACCAAGATACTGCATACCATTGAGATTTTTCAAGACAAATTTGACTTAATGTGTCAGTCTGCCTACGGGTTCAAATTCAAGGTGTCTAAGGTATAACCCTCAACTCTTGGCCAAACAATCCCTCAACAGTGGGCCAGGCCCTGGAAGGAACTCAACACTTCCCTATAACTATTGACTAGAGCTCTAGACGTGCAACGGATGAAGAGACCGAGATTCAGATGGACGATGAGCAGATAGAGACTCAGTCCTCTCCTAAGGATCGACTCGGGTCAACCTTCTTGTTTTTTTGGCCATAGATATTGACTAGTCTTTCAAAGTTAGGATATGCACTTAGCCTTATTAATATAGACTGTTGCTACTCAGATTGTATGGCTTATTTTTGATGCATCTGATAATATGGTGAACACTGGTATTCTCCTTTGGTAAAACGTATATATTGATATTGATTAATAAGTTAGAAGATACCCGATTTCCATTTTGACAATTCTCCTAACCTCTTGTTGGATTTTTCCCTTTTGTATAAGGGAATTAGGATTAGTATTTTAGCTTTAAAAAAATTATACCAATCAATAAAAAAATTTGATATCCATTTCATCTCAAAGAGATTTTGAATGAGATTTTGTGTCTACAAGAACTAAGAGTTACCATAATAAAATGACACAAGGGTTCATCTAATCGCCTCTCATAATCTTTTAAGGGATTTAATATTGTAAATTAGAAAGGAAATATACAATTGTGAGCATGTCGTAGGAGTAGTGTTATCTACATTATTTATGAAAGACATACTTTAATAATATCCAAGATGGGAAAAAATATCAAACATTGGTTCGGTAGTGTGGAAGTTTATTTATGAATTT
>ML819079.1:16710-52948 GCA_009831015.1 Picea engelmannii | reverse complement strand
AAAAAACAAAACAAATATATAAATTAAGTTAAATCTAGAAAAAAAAAACAAAAAAAGATAAAAAACCAAATTTAAAGCCTAAAAACTTTAGAAAAGTTTAAAAAACACAGAGAACAATTAAGAATATATATTAAAAAAAAACAAATTAACACACTTAAACTACAAAATTAGAAAAAAATAAAACTTAAAAAAAACATAAAATTACAAAAAAATTAATGTTTTTATTAAAAAACTTAAAAATATTAAATTTTTTATGAAAAAACAAACAAATTAAAAAAAACATATGCACCGGTGATGGGAGGCCATGGGGGTGATGCCGGGCATCACCCCAGCCCCCAGGGGCTAAGCATTAGCCCTGTGGGACCAAGGTTTAGCCCCTGGGCGCTGGGGTGATGCTCGACATCACCCCAGCCCCCAGGAGCTAAACCCTGGTCCCACAAGGCTAAGGCTTAGCCCCTGGGGGCTGGGGCGATGCCCAGAATCACCCCCACGACACCCACGACTCTCAAACAACATGGGCATCGTGGGTGCCATGGGGGGTTTTCGAGCATCACCCCAACCCCCAGTGGCTAAGCCTTGGTGCCACGGGGCCAAGGCTTAGCCCCTAGGCGCTCGGGTGATGCGGAGAATCGCCCCCCACGACACCTCAATAATATGTAGGTTTGTAATTGTTTTTTGTTTTAATTTTAATTAAAATTTTATGTTATTTCAATTGCAAAATTGTATTTTATTTTTTTTGTTTTAAATGTTATTAAATTTGTCTATATTTGTTTTTTCTATTTTTTTTACTTTAGTTTCAATTAAAATTGATACTTTTTGTATTGTAAAATTGTTTTTCATTTTTTTTTTTAATTTTGATTTTTTTTTTTAAATATGCTTAGAAGTTTATTTTAAAATTAGTTTTAAATTTTTCTTTTATTATTTCGTTATTGATTTTATTAAAAATGTTTTGTTTTCATTTAAAAATTGTTTTTAAAATATATATTTTTGAACTTTTTGTCTTTTATTTTAATTTTAAAGTTTTAGTTCAAGATTTTTTAATATTTTTTTTTATTTTCGATATATATATATATATTTTAATTTTTTTTTACCTTTTTAAAGTATTTTTTTTTTTAAATTACATTTAAAAGATTTTTTTAATCATTATTTTGTTAATATATATATATAATTATTTTTTAATTTATTGTTTTTTGGAAAAAATTATTTATTTATTAGTTTCTTTTATTTTTTACATTGTTTTTAAATTTTTATTTTTTTAATTGAATTTATAATATACTTTTTTAAATGTGTTTTTTGGTCATTTAAAAAAAAATATTTGTGAAGATTTTGTTCTTTCTAATTATTTGTTTTTTAATGTAAAATAAAAAATAAAATTTGTAAATAAATTTTCAAGGGACCATTTGGACTTCAATTTTGAGTTGTTTATTTACATAGGGTTTTGTTGTCAATATCACAATTTCAATTAGATCGTAAATAACTATGATTTTCACGTTTAAGAAAAAACTTTTTTTTTTAAAGTAGCATCACTTTTTTATTTAGGTACATTTTTTTTTAAGTAGCATAATTTTTTGATTTAGGTGTTGATTTTAAGGTTTTTCTGAGCTACTGTCTGAGTTTCGAAGACCATGTAAAATGGTGCTACCAGTAGCACTACTTTAACATATATATTTGTCTCTTCTTATATATAATATAATGTGAAATACTTATACGATTTTTAGCTTAAAATTAAATATAATATTAAGTAGTTTGGATCTATTAAATAATCTAATAAAAAATGTAGAATTAAACTATTAATCTTTTTAAAAATATGTTAAATTAATTCCATCTTAATAATTCTTTTGGTTTATTGGTCTCTTCATTTCATGGTAAAATTTTGAAGAGCCTTTTCTTATACACACAAATCTCACATTTTATAAATATGTGGTAAAATTTTGAAGAACCTTTTTTTTATACACACAAATCTCACATTTTATAAATATGAAGTGGCTTGACTATAGTTCATTATAGTGTTCTTTATATATAACAAATTAATCATGATTTTAAGTGTTCTTTATATATATAAGAAAACAATCATACTTTTATTAACGTATCTCTATAACTAGAGATGGAAGAGTATAAAATCGCTATCATAAAGCAATGATCAATTTAATATCATATGTGGCACATGATTTCTTAAGTCAAATGTGTATTAGGAAGATATTATTTGGAGTTATAACAACCATTAAGTGGTCATTAATTATTCCAAACCTCCTTCCCATTTCATAATGGTTATTTCATCGATCATAATTTTAAATGTTTTTTATATCGGGGAAAATTTTGTGAGAAAATCCAATGAGTGTTTCCATATATTCCTGGATGGTATCCCTAATAAACTAGTTTCCATACACCAGTGGGCTTTATCTTGGGGGATTCAAACTGGACACCTACTAATATGGAATTAACTAAATGCTTGACAACCAAAAAATGTTTGGACCATCTTGCCCCACCCTTAAGAACTTAAGGGAGAGCAAGATGTTGGTATCTTGCTAGCTCCAAGCAACCCATGAGGGGCAAACATGTCACAAGTGGGCTATGAAGTTGAGTGGGGAGAGTAACTTCTCCTTTTAACCACCCAAGCTACATTCAATTGACAACCATGACTCCAAATATTGTATGAACTTCTCAAATGTATCATTTGCTAATGAGTTAGTAAGGATCTTTATTGTCTACTTCTTTGTGACATTATCTTAGTGCTATCTCTTTCTTTGTCATCTACTTTCTAATGTAGTGAAAAAACACCTCAATGTTTTTGGTACATATATGGACATTGTATTCTACATAATCCTCAATGCACTTTGATCATAATGAAGTAAGGTGGGATGATCTTGCATGTAATAGAAGTTCTCAAGTACTCTTTGAAACCATGCTACTTTATATGTGCCATTTATTGCTGCGCTGTACTTTCCCTATGTAGAGGAGTGCAAGTACATGTCACTTCTTGCTCATTTGAGAAACTACACTTGTTCCCAAACTAAACATATATAACAATGTCGATTTTCTGTGATATTGTGACTATGTTAGATCAACATCTATGCCATGTGAGTTAAAAGTGAACATCTCTATTGTACTTGATGCCATAATCAATCATTCCCTTCACATGTCGTAGGGTCCTCTTTACATCATTCTAGTGTGTAGCCTTAGTGAAGATATAAGACTTGCTACCATGGAAACTAAGTCAAGTTAGGGCTTGTATTGGGCATGTATATCAAATTGCTAATAAGCTACTTGCATAAGGTCTCAATCACTAGCTTAGAAATATGCTCCATTAAACACGTCAAATTGAATTTCATTGGTGTAGATTGTGCCTTACATTTCATAATTTTTTTTGAAATAATTATGTACTCTACTTTGTTTATGAGATGAATATGTTGCCTTCATCTTGTCACGCCTCCAAGCCTAAGATGTAATGTATAAAACCCAAATTCCTTGTATCAAAAATACTTTGAAACTCTTCCTTCATTTGTTTTATTTTATCTTCATACCTTATTATAACGATCAAATCATCTACATATACAATAAGTATTACCGCATCATCCCCTTAAATAATAATAATATAGATGTTAGAGTCTCATGGTCTCCTTTTGAATCCAAACTATCTAAGTTATTCACTAATCTTTATGTATCAAACCCCAAGGGTTTACTTTAATCCATATGAAGCGTTACACAATTTGCACACAATTTTCTTTGCCATTCACCTCATAAGCTTGATGTTGCACCATGTAGACTTCCTCCTCAACATCTCCACTTATATAGGCACTCTTCACATCCATTTGATTAACTTGCCATCTAACTTTTTAGTTTTAAGGCAAGTACTAAACCCGATTGTAATCATCTTTTCTATAGAGGTGAAGGTCTCATAGTTGATCGCTTCTTTCCATGCATACCCCTTTGCCACACATATAGCCTTGTACTTCTTATTAGTACTTCCATAATCCTTGCATGTAGTCCTGTAGAATGATCTACATCAAATAGGTTTCTTCTCAATGTGCAATGTCACATGTTCCTAAGTTTTATTTTCCATAAAAAGATAATACTTCTCATTTAGTGTCTTGCCACTATTTGTGGTGTGGCACCTCATCAATTGAAATTGCCCACTTTGAATTGATGTCCTCAAAGCAAAGTTACCTTTACTTCATACACCTAGTGTTCAAGTGTTTTCCTTGATTAGGCTCTTTAAAGTATTTGAACTAGTGCCTTCATTATCATTATCTTCACTAGTGTCTTGTTCTTTCTCTTCATTGTCCACAACCTTTTATTTTCCCCTCTAATTATAAGGTATCACTATCTTAGTTTGATTTACCTTAGGAAGTTCATTAGACACACCATCCTTGCTTACAAAAAATCTATTCCCCCCCCTCTAAATCATATTGTTGTAATGTATCTAGCTCCATTCTAAGCCACATTACTACAATTTCTACTATGTATACATTATAATTTTTAAATTTTCTTTTAACTTGGTTCATATTTTCCACAAATTAACAACTGTGATACCATTAACTTTGTGTTATTATGCCTTGTCATATAATACAATTAAACATGCATAATGACATACAAACACATGCATGACACGTTAACCATTAAACAACACACACACACACACACACAACTATTCTATGGGCATACAACACATTAGGACATAATTACACAATACAACATCATAGAAACACATATAAACATGGCACTTATCTTTTATAAAAGCACCAATTGGTTGTAGACTTCAAACATTCCACCCAGCGATAGACTTCGTTGCTCCAACTATCTCAACAACGTGTCACCCTTGAGTTAGAGCAATGACTCCATTAGGGCAAAGGCTACCTAAACTAACTAGGTCTAACACTTTGTACAAAAAGTGTCTAGGCCAAGGTACCAAACTCTTTCAACAATTCTAAAACTAGCTGATCTGGATTGGATCATTATATTGTTTGTCATCTATCTCAATCCTTTCAGAGTGGAAAAATTGGAGGAATAAGCTTGTATGACCATTTTAGTGGTAAGTCCCAGTTTGGAAAATTGGGGTCCAGAATATCCTGGGGCCATTTTGAGGCATCAAACAACATGTTTTGGGGTTAAAACTTTGCCAACATATCTTGGACCCCGTGACGCTATTCTACACATCGATACCTTTCCAACGGTACAAAAATCACGTCAATTGGAGCTCGTATGCAAAAGTTATGGCTCTTAGATCAACTCCCATATCATAGTCGCTCCAGTCATAAACTAGAAAGAAGGGGAAAACCGAGTTGAGATATCTCTCTCGAAAGTTCACTAATTCCTATTGACCTACCGTGTTGACCACCATGGTACGAGAAGATGCCATGTCAGTCCCCATTACTCATGCATATGGGGCTAACCACGTATGTAATTTCAAGAAGATTTTAGAAGGTCCAAAACCCTATCACAAATGAGGGTTGGGGAAGTAAAAAACATACACCTAGATGGCTATCGAGCTATGTTAAATACCGGGCCACTAGGAGGAGAAGGGGTTTCATTCTTTTGCAATGTATCTTGTTCTATAACTAAGCAAAACATCTGAGAGTGATATTCTGTGAGCATAACAGAGGAGGAGAGATTTTGTAACATCCATATAGGCCACAAGTCAAAGGAAACTCCACAGAGAGTGCCTCTTTCTTTGTACTTGCATAATCTCTATACCAGAGAAAAGAGAGCAGATCAACCTCACCTTCTAGCTAGGTTTTCTCTCGTATTGGGTTTCTTAGGTCATATCTCGTGTTTAATTGTGGATGGTGTGATTGTATTTTATTGTTCTCTATTTTCCACGTTTTATCTATTTTATGCATTAGTAACTAAATACTCTTATATCTAAAGGAAAAATAATCTTAATAGTAAATATTTTCAGTATTTTATTAGATCTGTTGTGACGAACTGTTCCAGTGGAATATCCACGATAGTTTCCAGATCATATCAATATTAGAGCAGTTATTTATTTTGGGTATTTGTGCTCAGTTACAGAATCTAGGAATCAACGTAACGAGAATTCGCAAAACCTCTAGCCATGGCGAATGAGTCTGTTCATAATAACCCTTGAGATCAAGCTAAGGAGAGATTTGAACGGTTGGAAGCATAAGTTTTCGACATCAGTTGCAATATGAACCTCCTCATGGCGACCCTCATAAGCAAGCTTGGACCATTTGAAGATGATGGAGGCTCTAACTTAGAGAACATATTGGAGGGGAAATCAAAAGATCATGAAGACTTAGGAAATGAATCGCAGAAAGAATTCGAGAAAGAGCAGCTGAGTTCAAGTGTCATGAACCCTTCATGGTCCCTATTCAAGATGGAAGAGAAAGTGGACATAAATCCATACCAAGGTGAGACTGATGCATTAAAATTGAATCATTGGTTGCAACAACTATACGTTTATTTTAACGTTCACCATATAGATGAGTGGCATAAAAATTCATTTGCTAGATTGAAGTTAGAGGGCCATGGTTTAACCTGGTAGGAAATCCACACATAAACACTTAAGATGGAGGGTGATCCGCTATTAACTAGGTGAGAGGACTAAAAAACCCTCATAAAGTCCCAATTCTACCCTATCTGGTATGTAGAGGATCAGTGGATTTGGTGGCACTACTTCAGGTAGAGGCAGGGGCAGAGTGTATAAGAGTACACCACTGAGTTCAGAAAGATGACCATCATGTTGGGTATCTCTCCTAAGAAACTAGATGTACTCCTAAAGTATCTGAGTGGTTTACACAGTCATTTACGAAATCGAGTGATGCTCTTCAAGCCAAGGACAATGGATGAGGCTTATGTACATGCATAATACCTAAAAAACATAGGCCAAAAGAAGGGGCAACCAAGTGGTTCGAAGCAGAAAGAGCACCAAGAACATTCCAAGGAGGAGACGAAGAAGTGGAAAGGGGGAAAATATAATAAGATGACAACCATTGCACAACAGAGCAAAGATCCCAACAAAAATTGCAATCATCGCAACATTGATGGCCACACTGAGGAAAAATGATGGAAACTACATCCAGAGTTGAACCAAAAGAACCGCAAGAAGGACGGAAAAAAAAAAAAAACCTTCTAACAAAAGATTCAAGCAATTAGGTTGAAAAGTAGCTTGGATGTGGATAAAAATATTCTGCACATATGTGCATAAGGAGGTGAATTTGAGTAGACTTCATCACCGAGAAGAGAAGGAGATGACCAAGCTCTTCCACACCAAGATTCATGTCAAGAAGACCATGATAGATGCTCTGGTTGATTCTGGTTCATAGGCTAATCTCATAGTGGCAGATCTGGTCAACAAGTTTGGATTGGAGGTTCACGATCATCCTAACTCCTATGCATTGGGTTGGGTAAACAAGGATGCAAAGATAAAGGTAACGAAAAAGTGTAAGATTAAATTTGTTGTAAGTGTTGATTTTATTGATGAAGTGGAATTGGATGTAATACCCCTTGATGTATGTGGAGTTGTGTTTGGAAGCCCTTACATGTATATGAGGGATGCAATTTTCATGCGAAGAGCCAACCAATACCGACTGATCAAGGATGAGAAGTGTTACATCATCAACATGCATAAAGACAAGTCAAAGATCTCACTAGTAAGTGCTAACTAAACCAAGGAGTTGATTAGTTTTAGTAACAAATATGTTTTGCTTTTCTTAAGAGAAAATCAGTGTGATGATGAGTCAATGAGAGTGAAGGCATCCCTAGAGGCGTGTACTAAAGAGCAGAGACTTGAATTGGAGGAGTTTCTACAGGAATACATAGGAGTGTTCCAGGAGCCTAAAGGGATACCACCTAAGAGGGAAGTGGAGCACATAATACAATTATTGCTATATTCCCCATTGACAAATATTGGCCTGTATAGACAATCCGTTCTGGAAGCTAATGAAGTGAAGAAGTAGTTGTCGCAGTTGTTGGAGTAGGGTGTGATTCGACCAAGTACCTCACTTTGTGGGTCACCCATCATAATTGTGCCCAATAAGGATGGGTTTTGGAGAATGTCTATCGATTACAGGGCATTGCATGAGATTACATTGAAGAATCAATACCCCCTGCCAAGGATCGATGATCTGTTGGACCAACTGCAGCATGCCAAGTACTTCACTAAGTTGTATTTGAAATCATGATATCACCAGGTACGAGTCAAAGAAGAATATACTTGGAAGATTTCCTTCAAGACAAGTCAAGGTTTGTACGAGTGGTTGGTTATGCCATTTGGTTTATGCAATGCACCTGCTACATTTATATGACCAATAAATGATGTTTTACACCATTTTCTATAATTATTTGTTATTGTTTATTTGTATGATATATTGGTTTATAGCGCTACCTGGGAGGAGCACATTTCACATCTTATGCATGTGTTAGAATCTGAAAAAGCACCAGCTGCTGGCTAATCTCAAGAAATGTGAGTTTGCTCAACAATCTTTGGTTTATTTGGGGTATGTGATCGGTGGAGGGGAGCTCAAGATAGATCCCGCAAAGATGGAGGCCATCATGAAATGGCTAGTTCTTACAAATGTCACTGAAGTTATGAGTTTTGTCGGGGTAGCACAATACTTGCAGAAGTTCATAGCTTCATTTTTAGCGATAGGTGCACCACTCCATGCCATAATAGCTAGTGGTAAGAGTTTCTAGTGGGGGAAGAATCAACAGAAGGCCCTTTGATGAGTTGAAAATAAAGATCAGTCAAGCACCACTGCGTGCACTACCAAACTTGTAGAAGCCCTTGAAGTGGAGACATATGCAAGTGGGTATGCCATGGGAACAGTACTGATGTAGGGAGGAAGACCCATATGCTATCATTCTGAAGTATTTCATCGAGTGGTTCTCAACTACCCTACCTACCACAACCAGCTCTATGGCTTGGTACAAGCTGTCAAAAAGTGGAAACACTATCTAATGGGAAAGGAGACCATCATCCACACAGATCACCAACAACTACAATATTTGCAGGCCCATAGTAAGCTACAACAAACTAGACATTACAAGTGGATGGGGTTTTTACAACAATTCCATTTGGTCATAAAGTATAAGAAGGGTATCACAAATAACTCGGCAGACATGCTTTCATGACCACCCACATCCAAGATTACAACTTTGATAACTCTTATGCACATGGATATTTTTACCCATGAAGCATACAATGAGGCATATAGAGAAGATGAGGACTTCAAGGAGGTGTTTTAGAAACTACAGAGCCACATTCATATTGAATAAGGTGACAACAATGATGACTATCATTTTCAGAATGGGTTACTATACAAGCTTGACAAGCTCTGTGTTCCTAAAGGTGAACGATGATAGCTTATCAGAGAGGCTCACACCTCCAAGGTTGTAGGACATTTTGGTGTTGGGAAGATAGTTGCCAACTTACATAGGTATGTGCATTGGCCCATGATGGAAGAATAAGTAGCACCGCATATTAGAGGATGTATACTTTGTTGTACCAACAAGCCCAACAACAAGAAACAAATTCTATACCATCCCTTACCTGTACCCACTCGACCTTGGGAAAAAATTTCCATGGGTTTTGTGGGAGGTTTACCAACAACCAAGAAGGGACATGACTATCTATTTGTGGTAGTTGATAGGTTCAACAAAATATGCATTCTCATGCCTTGTAAAAAGACCATCAATGGACAAGAAGCAACAAATAAGTTCTTTGAATAGGCTTGGGTGCACTTTGGGATACCAATGAGCATCATCTCATATAGAGATACCAGATTTCTTAGTGCATTTTGGACTACATTGTGGGAGAAGATGGACACTAAGTTGTAGAGGTCTACAACATTCCATCCATAGATAGATGGGCAAACATAAGTAGTCAACAAGACTTTGGTGCAACTTTTGAGGGGTTACAATCAGAAGCATCCGAAGACTTAGAGATGAAAATATGATCTATATACAACAATCCTATAACAGAGCAGTCCACACTTTTATTGGTACGTCACCTTTTGAAACTTGTTTTGGGTATTTTCCACTTTCACCCTTAGATGTTGTATATGGACAACAAGGAGGAGTGAGGGAGGACCTCACATGAGATGCATTAAAATAATTTTTTTTTGTTGATAAGATCAGACAGATCCATTTGCAAGTACATGAGGCACTGAAGAAGTCATTGGAAAAGTACAAGTCTAGACATGACCAACACAAAACAAAGAAAACATTTAGAGTGGGAGACATAGTATGGTTATAGCTAAGTAAGGAAAGGCTACAAGGTCCTGGTAAGAACATCAAGGCTCTGTGGTATTATCCTTTTCAGGTATTGGAAAAGGTGGGAGATAATGCCTACAGACTCAGTCTATCCCCATACATGCGCATTTACTCAGTAGTGAATGTGGATAATCTCAAACTCTATGAGCCTTCCATGTTGGATCAGGGGGAGGAGCAGGTCCTACCTTCCATAGAGGACTTAGCCCTAAATGCTCAGACAGAGTTAGCAAATGATACATTTTTTCATAAGTGGTCCAGAACTACAAGACAGGGGTAGCGTGACCTTTGGCAGATTCGATTGAAAGGACAATTTCTAGGAAAAACAAAGTGGTACTCCAGGGAGAAGGTAGAGGAAAAAATTTCTCACCTCATTCAATAAAGCTTTTGGGTACCAAAAACCTCCCTAAATGGGGAGGTATGATCCAGATTGGATCGTTATATTGTTTTTCATATATCTCAATCCTTTAAGAGTGGAGAAATTGGAGGAATAAGATTGTAGGGCCATTTTAGTGGCAGGTCCCGGTTTGAAAAATTGAGGTTCAGAACGTTCCGGGGCCATTTTGAGGCTTCAAACAACATTTTTTTGGGTTAAAAATTTCCTTACATGGCTTAGACTCTGAGATGCATTTCTACACATCGAGACCTTTCCAGTCGTGCAAAAATCACGTCAATTGGAGCTTTTATGCAAAATTTATGCCTCCCGCAAGTTGACTTATCGTATTGACCACCATGGTATGAGAGGATGCCACGTAAACCCTTGTTACTCAGGCATATGGGGCTAGCCACGTATGTAATTTCAATAAGATTCTATAAGGTCCAAAACTCTATCACAATTGAGGGTCGAGGAAGTAAAAAACCTACCCCTAGATGGCTATAGGGCTTTGTTAAATACCACAACACTAGGAGGAGAATGGGTTCCATTCTTTTGCATTCTATCTTGTTCCATAGTTGAGAATTTTTTTTGAGAGTGGTACTTTGTGAGCATAACAGAAGATGAGAGATTATGTAGCAACCATACAGGCCACGGGTCAAAGACAACTCCACAAAGAGTGTCTATTTCTTTGTACTTGCATCATTTCTATACCAGAGAAAAGAGAGCAGAGCAACCTCACCTTCTAGCTGGGTTTTCTCCCGTATTGGGTTTCACAGGTCATATCTTGTGTTTATTTGTGGATGGTGTGATTGTATTTTACTGATCTCTATTTTTCACATTTTATATATTTCATGTATTAGTAACTAAATATTCTGGAGATCTAAAGGAGAAATAACCTTAATAGTAAAGATTTTCAATATTTTATTAGATCTTTTGTGACAAATTGTTCCTGTGGAATACTCATGACAATTTACAGATCACCAACAAGATATCATTACCCATCACCTTGCATAATCCAAGGAAGTGTACCCACTTCTTTTCCCCATAGTCCTTCAGGCTATCCTACTTCCCTTTTAGGAGCTCCAACGTAGATCGACTGGGAATTCTCAGAGTTGTGGGTCCAGGAACTCTAGCTACAATAATGGAGTCTCCAGGCACCCTCCATGCCTCACACACTAGGTAATCCTACCCACACAATTACCCCTCCAGGGATCCAACCTTCCCTGAAGCAACCCAAGGAGAACTGTCCACCCAAATCCACCTAGGATTCACAATGTCACAAGGTTATAGCGACTCATTAGCTAATGCTTAACGTCTAGAGCAAGAATGGAAACAACAAAGATGGAATAAGAATGAATTTTTCGTTAAGCCCATACTTTAAATATGAATGTCTCTATCTTGACAAATGGCAATCAAGGACCACATTCCCACCACCTAGGAACATATGAAATAATATATGCCCCATGAATAAGGACTTAGGAATATAATATATATTCCTTGGCTTATTCCCTTAGATTAGCCCATTTTCCTTAAGCCCTTATCCCCCTTTCCCACTCATGGAGTCCTAGCCCCCCATATTCTTTTCTCTGACTTGGTCTATAGTTGCGATGTATTTTATTTATAAGTTGTATGCACAATTTACAATTCTAGTCTCCTCGACCTTGATCATCACATGTTCTCTAGCCCAAAACATTATAGGGACTTTAACCCAAAATCATATTGGCTCACCAATCTATATAACACATGTACATATATAATCACAACCTGGGGATCAAATTGCGGGTATTATATTCCCTTCCCCCTTATTTTTGCACCATTCTTAGTACATCATATACAAATATACAATCAAAATTCCTTAAAAAGTTGTAGGTACTCCTGCACGACGTCCTCATGCTTCCATGTAGCATATTCAGGACTACAACAATTCCATTGAACTTTTATCAGGTCAATGGTTCGATTCCAAATCACCTTGATTTTCCGTGTCCACTATGTGCACTGTCTGGACGGGGAAGTTGTTGTCGTGCTCCATCTGGATCATGATCCAATTAGTTACATGGTTATGATCATGCAAATACTTCTTTAACAAAGACACATGGAACACATTATGAATTCACATGGATGCAAGTAATGCAAGAATGTATGCAACAAGGTTGATCCTCTCTAGGATTTCAAACGACCTGCAATATCTTGTTGCCAATTTTGAGCAACTCCCCAATTTTAACAATCTCTTATTAGTCTTGAATTTAAAGAATACATGCTTGCCTGCTCTTAATTCCCTATGCGATTTGCATTTGTCTACATAGTTTTTCTACCTCTCTTGTGCAACCTTTAAATTTTGCTTGATCTTTATCATCTACTCTTCCATTTCCTTGAGTAGATTTGGCCCAATGATGTTTGTGTCTGTCGGGTTGTCCCAACTTACTAGTGTGCTGCATTTTCTGCCATGCAATGCTTCAAATGTGCTCATTTTCAAAGATGTCTGATACCCATTATTATATGCAAATTCAACCAAATGAGGATAGTCTTCCCACTTGGTAGGCTTGTCCATTACATACATCCTTAGCATATCTTCAATTACTTGATTAATCCTCTATGCTTTCCCATATGACTCTAAATGATATGCTAATATGCTAAAATTAAGATTTGTTCCAAATCCTTTAAACAATCCTTTCTAGAAATTGGAAGTGAAGTTGGGATCTCTATCTAGCACAATTGCCTTAGGGACACCATGTAGCTTGGAATTTTCTTTCATTTAAATCTCTGCAATGTTGTTTGCCTGATGTGTCAGCTTCATCGAAATAAAATGTGCAAGCTTTGTGAGTTTATCCACCACTACCATGATGGAATCATGCTGATTCATTGTTTTGGATAACTTGGTAATGAAGTCTATGGTAACAAATTCCCATTTCCAGCCAGGAATGAGAAATGGTTGTAGCAATCCAACTGGATGTCTACACTCAACCTTTACCTTCTGACATTCCATGCACCTGGCTATATATTTAGCCATATATTCAACCACATATTTCTTCATATCTAGCCAAAAAAACTGGCTTCACATGGTTGCAATTGTTTTTTGGTACCTTGGATGTCCACTGTAAGACACATTATGCATGTTTTTCAACACTAAATTCCTCAACTCCTGAGAATTAGGAACATAAACTCTGTTCCTGTACAAGAGGATTCCATCTTCTTCTAGCCTATAATATTTAAATTTTAGTGGTATATTATCTTGCTGTAAGCCATCTTTAACTTGTGGTCAGTGTCGATCTGAAATTGCAACTGTCATTATTTTGCTCTTTAAATTTGCGATGTACATGCTAATGTTTGTAGCATGCATCTCATGTACCTTCCCGCCGAGTGCATCAACCACTTTGTTCTTTTTACCCTTGATGTGATTTATGTCAAAATCATATTCATTGAGAAATTCAACCCATCTAATTTGTCTGACATTTAATGTTCACCGCGCAAAAAAGTATTTTAGACCACTATGGTCTGTCCTCAACTCAAACTTTTATCCGATAAGATAATGCCTCCACATCTTCAATGCATGAACAATCGCTACAAGCTCCAAGTCATGTGTGACATAGTTCCTCTCATGCTCCTTTATCTTTTTTGATTCATAAAAAGTGACATGCCCATTTCGAGTAAGGACTCCACCAAGTCCTTCTTTACATCTATTATTGCACACTACAAAGTCTTCATTTGGATCATCAATCTTTTGAATAGGTGCATTGGTTAATAAATATTTCAAGTGTTGAAAACTCTCTTCACATTTTGAAGTCCATTCAAGCTTCATTCCTTCCTTTTGCAGTGATCTGTAAACTTTTGTGGATAATCCACTGGAACAATTCGTCACAACATATCTAATAAAATACCGAAATATTTACTATTAAGGTTAATTTCCCTTACATCTCCATAATATTTAGTTACTGATAAAATAGATAAAATGAAGAGAATAGAGAATAATAAAACACATTCACACCATCCACAAATAACACAAGATATGACCTGGTAAACCAATACGGGAAAAAACCTAGCGAGAAGGTGAGGCTGCTCTGTTCTCTTTTCTCTGGTATAGAAATGATGCAAGTGCAAAGAAATATGCACTCTCTGTGGATTTGCCTTTGAACTATGGCTTGAATGGCTGCTACATAATCTCTCCTCCTCTCTTATGCTTATGTTTTCCCATCTATCTATGGATGGAATGTTGTATACCTCTTCAACTTAAGTGTCCATCTTCTCCCACAATGTAGTCCAAAATGCATTGAGAAATTCGGTATCCCTATCTGAGATGATGCTCCTTGGTATCCCAAAGTGCACCCAAGCCTATTCAAAGAACTTATTTGTTGCTTCTTGTCCATTGATGGTCTTTTTACAAGGCATGAGAATGCATATTTTGTTGAACCTGTCAACTACCACAAATAGATAGTCATGTCCCTTCTTGGTTGTTGGTAAACCTCCCACAAAACCCATGGAAATGTTTTCCCAAGGTCGAGTAGGTACATGTAAGGGATGGTATAGACCTTGTTTCTTGTTGTTGGGCTTGTTGGTATAACAAAGTATACATCCTCTAATATACTGTGCTACATCTTCTTGCTTCATGGGCCAATACACATACCTCTGTAAGTTGGTGATTGTCTTACCAACACCAAATGTCTTACAACCTTGGAGGTGTGAGGCTCTCTGATAAGTTGCAATCATTCACCTCTAGGAACACAGAGCTTGTCAAGCTTGTAGAGTAACTAATTTTGAAAATGATAGTCATCCTTGTTGTCACCTTCTTCTATATGAATTTGTCCCTGCAGCTGCTAAAACACCTCCTTGAAGTCCTCATCTTCTCTGTATGCCTCTTTGTATGCTTCATGGGTAAAAATCTCCCTCTGCATGAGAGTTATCAAAGTTGTAATCTTGGAAGTGGGTGGTTGTGAAAGCATGTCTACCAACTTATTTGTGCTACCCTTCTTATAATTTACGATCAAATGAAATTGTTGTAAAAACCCCATCCACTTGTAATGTCTAGTTTGTTGTAGCTTACTCTAGGCCTGCAAATACTGTAGTGGCTGGTGATCTATGTAGATGACGGTCTCCTTGCCCATCAAATAGTGTTTCCACTTTTTGACAGTTTGTAACAAGGCATATATCTCCTTGTTGTAGAGTAGTTGATATCTGCTCCATGAAATACTTTAGAATGTTAGCAGATGGGCCTTCCTCCCTACATCAGTACTGTTCCCATGGTATACCCACTTGCATTTATCTCCACTTCGAAAGGCTTTTGTAAATTTGGTAGTGCGAACACAATTGCTTGATTGATCTTTCTTTTCAGCTCATCAAATGCCTTCTGTTGATTCTTCCCCCACTGGAAACTCTTACCACTGGTTGTTATGGCGTGGAATGGTGCAACTATCATTGTAAAATGAAGCTATGAAATTTCACAAGTATTGTGCCGCCCCAAGAAAACTCCTTCCTTTAGTGACATTTGTAGGAACTAGCCATTTCAGGATGGCCTCAATATTTGTGGTATCTATCTTGAGCTCCTCTCCACCGATCACATACCCCAAATACACCAAAGACTGCAGAGAAAAATCACATTTCTTGAGATTAGCCAGTAGTTGGTGCTTTTTCAAAGTCTCTAAGACCTGCATAAGATGTGAGATGTGCTCCTGCTAGGTAGTGCTATAAACCAGTGTACCATCCAAATAAACAATAACAAAAAAATCTAGAAAAGGGCGTAAAACATCATTCATTAGTATCGTAAATTTAATTCGTGTGTTGCATAAACCAAATGGCATAACCAACCACTCATACAAACCGTTCCTTGTCTTGAAGGCAATCTTCGAGGTATCTTCTTCTTTGACTCGTACCTAGTGATATCTTGATTTCAAATCCAGCTTAGTGAAATACTTGTGATAAGGTTTTGGACCTTCTAGAATGTTCTTAGAAAATCCACTACATGGCTAGCCCCACATGTCTAAGTAATGGAGGCTGACGTGGCATCCACCCGTGCCATGGTGATCAATATGACATGTCAACTTGTGGGAGATATAACTTTCTCATACAAACTCCGATTGACAAATGGTCTGCGTCGTTGGAAATGTATCGACGTGTAGAATTTAGAATCTTCCTCCATAGTAAGGTTTGGACAAAATAAAAGGTCTTTTGATGCTTCAAAATGGCTCCAGAAGATATTTGACTGTTTCTTGGACTCAAATTTGGACCAGCCGCCAAAATGGCACTGCAAGCTGATTCCTCCATTTTTTCCACCCAAAAAGTAGTGAGATAGATGAAAAATAATATAATGACCCAATCCAGATCATGTAGTGAAGTGATTGAATGTGAAATCTTGGATAAACCTTCAATGAATCTCCTGTAGTAGCTAACTAATCCATAAATGCTTTCAACTATGAAATATTCTTTGGTGTGTCCCATCCTCTGGCTGCCTCAATATTTTTTGGATCCACTGCTATGCCCTCTTGTGAGATAATATGGCCTAAACATTTCAAACACATTAGGATTTATATAGCTATGACTAGCTCCAGAATCAAACCAAATAGCCATGGGATGATAATCAATTTTACCTTCGTATGCTTGTCTATTATCCAAGGCTGCGTAAATTCTTGGCATGCTTCTACCCATGTCTTCCATTGTATTAGCCTCTTGGATGTGGCGAACAATCATTATTCTCTCTCTCTCTTGTGAGGATAGTCTTAATGAGATGCTATCTTGGCATTTTCCCTAAAGAATTTGGCATCTTTGACTCACTTTACGTTGGCTTCCCTTCATGATATGCTTCAAGGATGTTCTTGAAGATAGATGGTTTACACACTTTCTTCCTTTGATCCAACTTGGTTTTCTTCTTATCCTCCCAAGCCTTTTGAAAAGTTAGCCTTCCTTTATTCTTCTCATACAAATGCTTATATTTCCTTATGGCTTCCTCCAAAGTCTTGGGCTCATCAAATTGAATTTTATCTTTGTAGAATGATGACAATCCCCTCAAAAATATCTGAATTTTTACCTTCTCATCCTTGATAAAACCCACATATCTAATCAAGAGTTCCAAGAATTTATTTTCATACTCTTCCATGGTCATATTTCCTAATTTGAGCTCAAAGAATTATTGCATATTTTGTCATAATAGTTCTTTGAAAAATATTGTTGTTAGAATTACTCCTTGAACTGCTTCTAAGAAATTCTCTTTTCATTAAATGTTTGACTTGCTTCAGTTGGTCCCACCACATGGAAGCTTTCCCTTTAAGATGATAAATGACAATTGTTGCTTCAAGGTTTGATGAGTAATTGTGCAATTGGAAATGCTTTCTCATGCTCAACAACCATGCTTTGAAATCTTCACCTTTTCTATGCTCTCCATCAAATGTTGGTGGCTTGAGCTTCCTGAGTTCCCCTTACAAACTTTCCAACTCAGGCCTTCTCCTTTGATGCCTAAAAGGTGATAAACTTGAACTACTATTTGACTCTAAGAATGCATGGACTCTCCTGGGTGAATGTTTAGGTGAATGATGGTGTCTGCTAGCACTTCTTGAGTGTCTATATCCTCTATAATCATCCATTCTAACATGCGATCTATATTCTACTCCCTGTTTTTATACTGAAATCCTTATTGATTTGCCTCTACAAATTGTTCAGACTTTGTAGTAGTTGAGTATTAATTTGATTATGCTATTCTTAGGCTCTTATCGACCTCGTAGCTTTGTATTTCCATTCTTAAACTCTTCATAGTCTCTACTAGCTTGGCTGACTCTACCCTGCTTCTATGCCTATTGGACTCTGTTTCTACATTTCCTAGACTTATATTTAAACCCCATAATTCCTCTTTATGGTTGCAAGCTCCCTATGCATCCTCAATATCTCTGGTCCTCATACCAAACTTGATTTGTTATACTTGTATCCCTAACTCTGCAAAATGTACAATCAACCATTGTTGTTAGAGATTATGCGTATATAAATTTTTTATTAATTAGGCTACATGTCCTTCTTCATATCAATTTATGAAGAACCTTGAAGCACTTCTCTAGATTTTGAGTTTTCATATATATTATCGTATGCATTATCTTTCCATTGATTGTACTGATGCCTCATTATGAATTTTGAGATGAAAATCATGTCTCTTTGAAATAATCAATTTTGCCCCTTATTTGCATATCTCATTGGTACAATTAATCTCAGAGGCCAACTTTTGCCACTTGTAGAAGAACATTTGTTGAGAACCAAAATAACTTTTGTATCGAGAACAATTAATAGTCATGATGGTCAACAAACCTCAATCTTCAAATTTGTGATTTGATGCTAAAATTACTTTTTATAACAATATGGAATTGTCAACTTTGTCATTTTTGCACTTTTTCTAGACTTGAAATTTTTAGATGAAACTGCTATCTTCCAAACCGAGCAAATCTGGATTATAATTTTTAGTTGAAACTACTATCTTCCAAACTAAGAAAATATGGAAAATCTTCAACAAGACAAAATTGTCGGGATTGTTGAGGAGGTAAAATGTTAAATTGCCTTCCCCTCGTTCGAAGTTCCCCCTTGTCCAAGCAACCCTTCCTACTGATGCTTACCTAATTTTTTTTTTCCACATTTGTTATTTGAATATCCTTTTTCTCGCTTGAAAATCTTAAAAATCCCCCAAAAGTGGTCCAAAACAGTGAATTTTTCCATGTTTTGGAACTTGCACTCCAAACCCTTTAGAATTTGGCCAAAATATCCACTGGGTATTTCCATGTCTAGTTATGTTCCTTGTTGTTCAAATTTCACCTACAATAGGGTCTCTATCATTGAGCACCACCCTGTTCTTTAAAAAGAACTAATCTACATTTTTGAGAAAACTGGAATAGAAATGGCCAATGACCGTCACTGACACTTTTATAGTCCTCATTGTGAAT
Organism: Picea engelmannii; assembly: GCA_009831015.1. Lineage (NCBI taxonomy): Eukaryota > Viridiplantae > Streptophyta > Pinopsida > Pinales > Pinaceae > Picea > Picea engelmannii. The sequence continues at coordinate 33,445 of ML819079.1, read as the reverse complement.
TTACCCATGAAATTTCATCTGATTTGGAGTTAATTTGTTCATGTTGTGGCCCAAATAAGATTTTGGCTCTAAATGTGGCATCCTTGATAATGTGGCATGACATGGCATCCTTGCTGACATGGCATGGCATGTGCATGTTGATGTGGCAATTGGGTTCTATGTGTCATCTCCCATGTCTACCATGTCATCTGCCTTCATCTTTGACCCACCATGTCAGTTCTCCATGGCTCGCCTTTACATTTCTCTCTTTCTACCAAATTTGTGAGCCACGTGATCCGTTTGTCCTATTTTTCCACCTGACACCATCTTGGTTGTGGATGAGGGATAGGGTCCCACTCTATCACTACCTCCTCTACGTGGCACACTATCCTTGGCCAATCTGATAAGCTGATATTCGATAATGGAGATTGATATGATCTAATGACAGACATGGGTTTCAGATTTGGAAGTGAATGACCCATAACATGGTATTTTCCACCTGGAATATTGAACAATTGAGATGTATTTGATCGGATGGTCTAGATTCATTTTGGGCCGATAAATGCTCTATTGATAACAACAACACTTGCACCCAAAATATCTAACAACTGAGATTGATTTGATCGAACGATTCAGATTCATTTCAGGTTGATAAGTGCTCGACCAATAACAACACTTGCACCTAAAATGAATCTCAAGACATCATGTGTCCTACCACATGTTGATTCGACCATCCACGTCATTAAGGAACCCCCAAAATCCCAAAATTTCATAATTTTTTAAAATTTTGTCTTCTACGCGGGCCGCCATGAGAACACCAAATTTGGTCTTCTTGATCATATTTGACCCGTATCTTCGAAATTGATGCATGTACACATTAATTCAACATTTTTGAATCAATTTTTCATGCTGAATTTCGTCCAAAATTGGGAAATTTTCACCCAATTTTCACAAAATTCGAAATTTCTCCAAATTTCTTACAAAGGTCGAATTTTCAATTTCTTTTGCAGTGATTTCAATCCAGCCTCTATCTTGATCCTCGTACCACCTGAGAAATTTCAAATCCATGAATTTTTCAATTACACCACAATGAATTTTCCAATTTCCCAATGCAGATCCATTGTTGAAACCTTTGCCCTGATACCGCAATGTAATGTACCTAGCTCCATGCTGAGTCACATTACTACAACTCTCGCTCTGTACACACTGTAAATTTCAAAATTTCCTTCAACTTGGCTCATATTTTTCATAAATCAACAACTTTGATACCATTAACTCTCTCTGCTATCATGCCCTGTCATATGATACAATTAAACATGCATATGACATGCAAACTCATGCATAACACATTATTCAACAATACACACACACAAACAATTATTCTATAAGCATACAACACATTAACACATAATTACACAATATAATCTCATAGAAACACATATAAGCATACCTCAAATGTGCCACCCAACCATAGACTATGTTGCTCTATCTCTCTCAGCAACAAGTCACCCTCTATCTAGGGCTATGATTCCACTTGTTGGTTTGATAGAGAAACCACGAATAAATATTCACACACATAAATATCACATAAGAAGAACAATATACTCACAAATATCACATTTTCATTAATGTACAAATAATGACACATCACTCTCACACTTCAATAAATACATGAGGGCTCATAATATAGCATTGAGGTGCTCATAAAAAAGTGTCCAATATAACATAACAATCTCCACAATATCCCCATGAATATCTCCATAAATATTTATGTGATCTCCATCCCTAACTTCAGTCATTGTCCTCATTTTTCATCATACATAGACCTCTAGAATAAGTCTACTAGGGGAAAGGCTACCTAAGCCAACTAGGTTTAACAATCCGTACAAAAAGTGTCTAGGACAAGGTACCAAACTCTTGCAACAATTCCAACCAGCAAGCCCTTATTCCCCATCAACTTGCACAACCCAAGGAAGTGTACCTCCTTCTCTACTTCGTAGTCCCTCAGGTGATCCCACTTCTCTTCCAGGGCTCCAACATATACCGACTAGGAATTCTCAGAGTTGTGGCTCTAGGAACTCCAAATGAAATAATGGAGTCTCCAAGAATCTTCCAGGCCTCACACAATAGGTAATCCTACCCACACAATTATCCCTCGAGGGATCCAACCTTCCCCAAGGAAACCCAAGGATAATTTACCACCCAAATCCACCTAGGATTCATAGGGTTTCATGATAATCAAGTAGAGGCTTGTGCAATTTTATAGGGTCTCTCCATTGCCATAAGTCTGGGAACAAGGGACTTGGTGGTTCTAGGAGATTCAAGGCACGTTATCAAAGCATTAGTCTCTCAGGAATTATCAAAAGACTTTAATATTGCCTCAATCTTCTCTTGAGTCACAAAGCTATCAAAGGAATTTGGCAAAGTCACCTACCATTACATTATAAGAGAGAACAATACAATGACAAATGCATCGAAAATCGAAAAACAAAGAAACCATGCTATCTCTTGGAACAAAAAATAAAAATGGGGTCTTAAGTTTCATATCTATACCCTAAGTATACACCCTTCCCATTTTGTGAGCATGAAATTTTCAATTTTCGAGATTTTAGTGTTTGACAGGTAGGATTTGAGGCGCCCATTTATTTGAAACATGCAAGCCCTGAACTCAAGTGGTATCCTCCTTTGCATTTCCTTTTGTTTGGTCTAGAACCAACTAGAATTTATGTGGTGCATTTTTCTCTTATGTGGGCACGATGGGATTACTCTTCTCCCAGTCTGCTGCGGATGTTTCGATCTCTAGATGGATTCTCGTTGGGAGAGCTTGGTGTTGGTCTATCTCAATTTTTTCTTTTGGATGTTTGCATTTGGCTCTCGACATCTAGCTTCTTGGGTATGTTCCTTCTAGCCCTTTCTCTCTTGGATGAACAGAGGGAAAATTCTTTCCTTTTGTTATTCAAATTATTGTTCATGGTTATATATAAGGATACTTCTTCAGGTCTTATTTAAGGGTTATGAATTAGGGTTAACTTGGTCCAATTTTAATATGGGAAAAAGTTACTTTGTCTTGTTAAGGATTTCTTTTGTTGTGTTGGTTATTTGGAGGCAAATTTCATCATTACCTATGTTTTGGTGCTTTGTATTAGCTGGAGAATTGACCCTCTGGGGGCTCTCTATCTGGTTCTTCTCGATCAATTCTATATTTGGCCTCTCCTTCAAGGAATACTCCATGGTGGAGGGTTGTTGGAGGTTACCTATACCCTCTTTCCCCTGCTTGTTTCATTGAATCCCCATTTTTCCAAGAAGGTTTTGGTTACTTCTCAAGCCTTGTTGTCTCTTTTTTGGCTCTGAACAATGCAACGGTTTAATATGGAACCTAAAGACTGCAAGGATTCCATCAACAAGCTATATACCTCTATGCACAACTTGTAAAGGAATCAATAGGAACAATTTGGAAAAATAATGGAGATCTTAGGGAATCATGGAAATATTTTTTTTGAAATAGAGATGGAGTGCTATAAAATCAAACACACAATACATTATGAAAGTGATACTCTCTCTATAAACTCAACATGTTCAAGATGGTCTATAGGTCAGGAATAGGTTGGGAATAGGAAGAATAGACTAGTGAAACTATTGGCATGGTCCAACACTATACTCTAGATCCAAAATAATTTTCTTTCTTTGATCTATGTATTGCAAATCAATCTGTATTTTGAAAAACCTTTTCCGAATTTATACATGCAGATACAAAATTGGTATAGAAGGTGTAATTCACACTATAGATAAAATGAAGAAAATAAAGAATAATAAAACACATTCACACCATCCACAAATAACACAAGATATGACCTCGTAAACCAATATGGGAGAAAATCTAGCGAGAAGGTGAGGTTGCTTTGCTCTCTTTTCTCTGGTATAGAAATGATGCAAGTGCAAAGAAATATGCACTCTCTGTGGATTTGCCTTTGAACTATGGATTGAATGGCTGCTACATAATCTCTCCTCCTCTCTTATGCTTACAGAATACCACTCTCAGATGTTTTGCTCATCTATGGAACAAGATACAATACAAAATACTGGAACCCTTCTCCTCCTAGTGGCTTGGTTTTTAACATAGCCCGATAGCCATCTAGGGATAGGTTTTTGACTTTCTCAACCTTCAATTATGATAAGGTTTTGGACCGTCTATAATGTTCTTAGAAAATCCACTACGTGGTTAACCCTGCATGTCTAAGTAATGGAAAATGATGTGTCATCCACTCACAACATGATGATCAAAATGGTAGGTCAACTTGCGGGACACATAACTTTTTCATACGAACTCCGATTGACGAACAGTCTGCACCGTTAGAAAGGTATCAATGTGTAGAATTTAGAATCTTCCTTCATAGTAAATCTTGGACAAAAAAGGTCATTCAATGCCTCAAAATGGCTCTGGAATATTTCTGATTGTTTTTTGGACCCAAGTTTCCAAATTTGGACCAACTGCCGAAATGGCCCTGCAAGTTGATTCCTCTAATTTTTCCACCAAAAAAGTAGTGAGATAGATGTAAAATAATATAATGATCCAATCCAGATCATACCTCCCCAATTAGGGAGACATTTAGTCCCTAAAAGATTTATTAAATGAGTTGAGGAATTTTTTTCTCTACCTTCTCCCTGAAGTACCACTTTGCTTTGCCTAGAAGTTATCCTTTCAACCCAATCTTCCAAAGGTCATGTTGCCCCTATCTTGTAGTTTTGAACTGTTTCTACAAAACTATGTCTTCTGCCAACTCTGCCTGAGAATCTCGTGTTAAATCCTCTATGGAAGGTAGGACCTGCTCCTCCTCTTGATCCAACATGGAGGGCTCATAGAGTTTGAGATTTTCCACATTCACTACTGAGTAAATGTGCATGTATGAGGGTATAATGAGTCTGTAGGCATTATCTCCCACCTTTTCTAATACCTCAAAAGGACCATACTGCATAGCCTTGATCTTCTTACCAAGACCCTGTACCCTTTCCTTATTCAACGATAATCATACTCTGTCTCCCACTCTAAATGTTTTCTCTATTCTATGCAGGTCATGTCTAGCCTTGTATTTTTCCCGTGAATTCTTCAGTGTCTCATGTACTTGCAAATGGATCTATCTGATCATCTCAACATTTTTTTCTTTTTCTTTTAGTACATTTCCTTTGAGTTCCTCCCTCATTCCTCCTTGTTGTCCATATATAACATCTTAGGAAAAAGGTGGAAAATTCCCAAAGAAAGTTTTAAAAGGTGACTTACCAGTAGAAGTCTAGATTGTTTTGTTATAAGAGTGTTGTAAATAGATAAAATTTTCATCCCAAGTCTTCAGATGCTTCTGATTGTAACCCCTCAAAAGATGCACCAAAGTCTTGTTGAATACTTTCGTTTGACCATTTGTCTACGAATGGAATGTTGTAGACGTCTTCAACTTAGTGCCCATCTTCTCCCACAATGTAGTCCAAAACGCACTGAAAAATCTGTTATCCCTATTTGAGATGATGCTCCTTGATATCTCGAAGTGCACCTAGGCCTATTCAAAGAATTTATTTGCTGCTTCTTGTCCATTGATGGTCTTTTTACAAGGCATGAGAATGCACATTTTGTTGAACCTGTCAACTACCACAAAAAAATAGTCATGTCCCTTCCTGGTTGTTGGTAAACCTCCCACAAAATCCATGGAAATGCTTTCCCAAGGTCGAGTGGGTACATGTAAGGGATGGTATAGACCTTGCTTCCTATTATTGGGCTTGCTGGTACAACAAAGTATACATCCTCTAATATATCGTGCTACCTATTTTTTCTTTCTGTGCCAATACACATACCTCTATAAGTTGACGACTGTCTTCCCAACACCATAATGTCCTACAACCTTGGAGGTGTGAGCCTTTCTGATAATTTTCTATTGTTCACCTTTAGGAACACAGAGCTTGTCAAGCTTGTAGAGTAACGCATTCTGAAAATGGTAGTCATCCTTGTTGTCACCTTCTTCTATATGAATTTGGCCATGTAGCTGCTAAAACACCTCCTTGAAGTGCTCATTTTCTCTGTATGCCTCTTTGTATGGTTCATGGGTAAAAATCTCCATGTGAATGAGAGTTCTCAAAGTTGTAATATTGGAAGTGGGTGGTCGTGAAAGCATGTCTACCAACTTATTTGTGCTACCCTTCTTATAATTTATGACCAAATGAAATTGTTGTAAAAACCCCATCCACTTGTAATGTCTATTTTGTTGTAGCTTACTCTGGGCCTGCAGATACTATAGTGGCTGGTGATCTGTGTGGATGATGGTATCCTTTCCCATCAGATAGTGTTTCCACTTTTTGACAGTTTGTACCAAGGCATATATCTCCTTGTCATAGGTAAGGTAGTTGAGATCTGCCCCATGAAATACTTTAGAATGATAGCAAATGGGCCTTCCTCCCTACATCGGTATTGTTCCCATGGTATACCCACTTCGAAAGGCTTCTGCAAATTTGGTAGTGTGAGCACAACTCCTTGATTGATCTTTCTTTTCAGCTCATCAAATTCCTTCTATTGATTCTTCCCCCAATTGAAACTCTTACCACTAGCTGTTATGGCGTGGAGTGGTGCAACTATCACTGAAAAATGAAGCTATGAAATTTCACAAGTATTGTGTTGCCCCAAGAAAAGTCCTTACTTTAGTGACATTTGTAGGAACTAGCCATTTCATGATGGCCTCAATCTTTGCAGGATCTATCTTGAGATCCTCTCCACCGATCACATACCCCAAATACACCAAAGACTGCTGAGAAAAATCACATTTCTTGAGATGTGAGATGTGCTCTTGCTAGGTAGTGCTATAAACCAGTATACCATCCAAATAAACAATAACAAAGGAATCTAGAAAAGGGTGTAAAAAATCATTCATTAGTCTCATAATTGTAATTGGTGCGTTGCATAAACCAAATGGCATAACCAACCACTCATACAAACCTTTCCTTGTCTTGAAGGCACTCTTTGAGGTATCTTCTTCTTTGACTAATACCTGGTGATATCCTTATTTCAAATCTAGCTTAGTGAAATACTTGTGATAAGGTTTTGGACCTTCTAGAATGTTCTTAGAAAATCCACTACCTAACTAGCCCCACATGTCTAAGTAATGGAGGCTGACGTGGCATCCACTCGCGCCATGGTGATCAATATGACATGTCAACTTGTGGGAGGCATAACTTTCTCATACGAACTCCGATTGACAAATGGTATGCATCGTTGGAAAGGTATCGATGAGTATAATTTAGAATATTCCTCCATTGTAAGGTTTGGACAAAATAAAAGGTATTTTGATGCCTCAAAATGGCTCCATAATATCTTTGACTGTTTCTTGGACCCAAATTTCCAAATTTGGACCAACCATAGAAATGGCCCTGCAAGCTGATTCCTCCATTTTTTTCACCCAAAAAGTAGTGAGATAGATGAAAAATAATATAATGACCCAATCTAGATCATGTAGTGAAGTGATTGTATGTGCAATCTTGGAGAAACCTTCAATGAATCTCCTGTAGTAGACAACTAATCCATAAATGCTTTCAACTATGAAATATTCTTTGGTGTTTTCCATCCTCTAGTTGCCTCAATATTTTTTGGATCCATTGCTATGCCCTCTTGTGAGATAATATGGCCTAAACATTTCAAACATATTAGGATTTATATAGCTATGACTAGCTACAAAATCAATCAAAATAGCCATGGGATGATCATCAATTTTACCTTCATATGCTTGTCTATTATCCAAGGCTGTGTAAATCCTTGACATGCTTCTACCCATGTCTTCCATTGTATTATCCTCTTGGATGTTGCGAACAATCCTTATTCTCTCTCTCTTGTGAGGACAGTCTTAATGAGATGCTATCTTGGGATCTTTCGTAAAGAATTTGGCATCTTTGACTCACTTTACGTTGGCTTCCCTTCCTGGTATGCTTGAAGGATGTTCTTGAAGAAAGTTGGTTTACAACCGTTCTTCCTTTGATCCAACTTGCTTTTATTCTTATCCTCCCAAGCCTTTTGAAAAATTAGCCTTCCTTTATTCTCCTCATACAAATGATTAGCTTTCCTTATGGCTTCCTCCAAAGACTTGGGCTCATCAAATCGATATTTATCTTTGTAGAATGATGACAATCCACTCAAAAATATCTGAATTTTTACCTTCTCATCCTTGATAAAACCCACATATCTGATCAAGAGATCCAAGAATTTCTTTTCATACTCTTCCATGGTCATATTTCCTAATTTGAGCTCAAACAATTATTGCATATTTTTGTCATAATAGTGATTTGACAAATATTGTTGTTAGAAGTACTCCTTGAATTGCTTCTAAGAAGTTCTCTTTTCATAAATGTTTGACTTGCTTCAGTTGGTCCCACCACGTGGAAGCTTTCCCTTTAAGATGATAAATGACAATTTTTTCTTCAAGGTTTAATGAGTAATTGTGCAATTGGAAATACTTTCTCATGCTCAACAACCATGCTTTGGCATCTTCACCTTTTCTATGCTCTCCATAAAATGTTGGTGGCTTGAGCTTCCTGAGTTCCCCTTACAAACTTTCCAACTTAGGTCTTCTCCTTTGATGCCTAAAAGGTGATAAACTTGAACTACTATTTGCCTCTAACAATGCATGGACTCTCTTGGGTGAATGTTTAGGTGAATGATGATGTCTACTAGAACTTCTTGAGTGTCTATATCCTTTGTAATCATCGATTCTAGCATGCGATCTATGTTCTACCGCATGTTTTATACTGAAATCCTTATTGATTTGCCTCTACAAATTGTTCAAACTCTATAGCAGTTGAGTATTAATTTGATTATGCTATTCTTAGGCTCTTATCAACCTCGTAGCTTTGTACTTCCATTCTTAAACTCTTCATAGTCTCTACTAGCTTGGCTGGCTCTACCCTGCTTCTATGCCTATTGGGCTCTGTTTCTGCATTTCCTAGACTTATATTTAAACCCCCGAATTTGTCTTCATGGTTGCAAGCTCCCTATCCATCCTCCATATCTCTGGTCCTCATACAAAACTTGATTTGTTATACTTGTATCCCTAACTCTGCAAAATGTACAATCAACCATTGTTGTTAGAGATTATGCATATATAATTTTTTTTTTATTAATTAGGCTACATGTCCTTCTTTATATCAATTTATGAAGAAGCTTGAAGCACTTCTCTAGATTTTGAGTCTTCATACATATTATCATACGCATTATCTTTCCATTGATTGTACTCATGCCTCATTATGAATTTTGAGATGAAAATTATGTCTCTTTGAAATAATCAATTTTGCCCCTTTTTTGCACGTCTCATTGGTACAATTAATCTCAAAGGCCAACTTTTGCCACCTGTAGAAGAAAATTTGTTGAGAACCAAAAATACTTTTGTATTGAGAACAATTGACAGTCATGATGGTGAGCACACAACAATCTTCAAATTTGTGATTTGATGCTACAATTACTTTTTATAGCAATATGGAATTGCCAACTTTGTCCCTTTTTCACTTTTTCTAGACTTGAAATTTTAGATGAAACTGCTATCTTCCAAACTGAGCAAATTTGGATTATAATTTTTAGTTAAAATTACTATCTTCCAAACTAAACAAATATGGAAAATCTTCAGCAAGACAAAATTGTCGAGATTGTTGACGAGGTAAAATGTTAAATTTTTTTTTTTCCACAATTGTGATTTGATGTTCCTTTTTCTCCCTTGAAAATCTTAAAACTCCCCCAAAAGTGGTCCAGAATAGTGGATTTTTCCATGTTTTGGAACCTGCACTCCAAACCATTTAGAATTTAGTCAAAATATCCACTATGTATTTTCATGTCTAGTTATGTTCCCCGTTGTCCAAATTTCACCTACAATAGGGTCTTTATCATTGAGCACCACCCTGAAGAACTAATCTATATTTTCTAGAAAACTGGAATAAAAATGGCCAATGACCCTCACTGACACTTTTATAGTCCTCATTGTGAATTTACCCATGAAATTTCATCCGATTTGAAGTTAATTTGCTCATGTTATGGCCAAAATAAGATTTTGGCTCCAAATGTGGCATCCTTGATAATGTGGCATGACATGGCATCCTTGATAATGTGGCATGACATGGCATCCTTGCTGACATGGCATGACATGTGCATGTTGATGTGGCAATTGGGTTATATGTGTCATCTCCCATATCTACCATGTCATCTGCCTTCATCTTTGACCTACCATGTCAGTTCTCCATGGCTCGCCTTTACTTTTTCTCTCTCTACCAAATTTGTGAGCCACGTGATCCCTTTGTCCTTTTTTTCCACCTGGCACCATCTTGGTTGCGGATGAGAGATAGGGTCTCACTCTATCCCTACCTCCTTTGCGTGGCACATTATCCTTGGCCAATCCAATAAGCTGAGATTCGATAATGGAGATTGATATGATCTAATGGATGACATGGGTTTCAGATTTGGAAGTGAACGACCCATAACAAGGTATTTTCCACTTGGAATATTGAACAATTGAGATGCATTTGATCGGACGGTCTAGATTCATTTTGGGCCGATAAATGCTCGATTGATAACAACAACACTTGCACCCAAAGTATCTAACAACTGAGATTGATTTGATCTAACGATTCAGATTCATTTCAGGTCGATAAGTGCTCGACCAATAAAAACACTTGCACCTAAAATGAATCTCAAGACATCATGTGTCCTACCACGTGTCGATTTGACCCTCCACGTCATCAAGGAACCCCAAAAATCCCAAAATTTCATAATTTTTAAAAACTTTGTCTTCTACGCCATGAGAACACCAAATTTGGTCTTGTTTATCGGATTTGACCCCGTATCTTCCAAATTGATGCTTGTACACATTAATTCAACATTTATGAATCAATTTTTCATGCTGAATTTCGTCCAAAATTGGGAAACTTTCACCCAATTTTCACCAAATTTGAAATTTCTCCAAATTTATTACAAAGGTCGATTTCTCAATTTCTTTTGCATTGATTTCAATCCAGCCTCTATTTTGATCCTTGTACCACCTGGGAAATTTCAAACCCATGAATTTTCCAATTACACTCCAATTACACTCCAATGAATTTCCCAATTTCCCAATGTAGATCCATTGTTGAAACCTTTGCTCTGATACCACAATGTAATGTACCTAGTTCCATACTGAGTCACGTTACTACAACTCTCTCTCTGTACACACTGTAAATTTCAAAATTTCTTTCAACTTGGCTCATATTTTTCATAAATCAACAACTTTGATACCATTAACTCTCTTTGTTATCATGCCCTGTCATATGATACAATTAAACATGCATATGACATGCAAACTCATGCATAACACATTATTCAACAACACACACACACACACACACACACAATTATTCTATAAGCATACAACACATTAACACATAATTACACAATATAATCTCATAGAAACACATATAAGTAGACCTCAGATGTGCCACCCAACCATAGACTATGTTGCTCTATCTCTCTCAGCAACATGTCACTGTCTAGCTAGGGATATGACTCCACTTGTTGGTTTGATAGAGAAACCATGAATAAATATTCACACACATAAATATCACATAAGAAGAACAATATACCAAATATCACATAAATATCACATAAATATCACATAAGAAGAACAATATGCCCAAAGCCTGCCACATTCCACCTCTAGCGAATCGATTCAACCTCTGAAGCTAAGAAGCATGCTGGAGATATTGACATTGTCTAAAATACTAGCCTTCTCTAGCTCTACAACCTTGGTAGTGAGAACTAGAATTACACTGCTAATGGCGTGCACAATCTCCTTGGGCCTACGCAAAATTCTCTTGAACTCTTGAGCATCCTCACCTACCATTGCTACCCTTGTCGCTTTTCCTAGCCATATATAAATACGAACCCCAAGCTCCATTGGCCCGAGTTCAAAACCCCAACCTGGAAGAAGACCCTAGTTTCCCCTAACTCTACAACCACTTCACAAGTAAAAAACCTCTGTTAATAGTTTCCAAACCAGACCAGTCACCCCCTCTATCAAAACAACCATTAAAACATTTGAAATGTCATACATAATCTCCACCATTAGTACAAACTTTTCCACAACATGCCTAGGAGACTTCATCCATTGTCGAACCTCAAAGACAATGCCAACCTTCAACTCCACCCACAATTGAGCCTCATAATTGCAACTAGGGTGAATTCACTCCTAAAAATGTTCCATATTCTTTGCTCATCCCCATATCAACTAGTTGATGTCCCCCACGTGAGATCTCCTCAATTAAATGCAAGCAGACTCGCTTGTGTCTATTGTCCCTCCGCCACATGCTCTATTTACATGATTGTTGGGACAACCACATGGTCTTTCCTTTGGAAATGCATGACATCAACCTGGTGTTAATTGAATTCCAAAACACCAAATATCCAGGGGACAATGACAAAATGAAATTCCTCATTTTGCAAAATGCACCTCGGTTGTAATGAGGATGCCAATTTATCCCATGCATTCGCTTCGTCATTCAAATTCCTCCTGATATGAAATAGGGATATCTGATCGAACTAAGAAATAACTTGCTTGATTTGTGCTACCAATGCTTGGAGTTGATTCCCTCTAGGATTCAACTAGGAAATTATAGCCCAAATGATAATCATGGAGTCCCCAAAGACCATGAGGGTCCCAATTCCTTATTTTTTGGAAATGTTAAGTCCACACAAAAAGAAATAGGATTTGACGAGGTTATTAGTCACCTGTCCTAGACCCCAGGCGTAATGTACCAACTTATTCCACCTGGGATCATGAAGACTCTCACTTGCACCTATTGCCCTCGCAACAAGGAAATATATTATGCAATATGGTATATATAAAAATGTTGTTGAAAACACTTTTTGAAACATCAAGCGAGCTTATTATATTACTCATACCCATTTTGGCCACTATTAATATATTCTTCAGTTCCAGTTTAAAAAAAAAATTAGCGCAACCCTTATATAGTTTATAATTAGGTTTTCATTGAGTTCATATATTTTCTTATTTTTTCCCATATGCATATCAAATGAGATGGTAATCAAACTTTGTCGCTTCCATAGCATTTGAATTCTGACACAATGATGGATTATGGGATGAGTCAAAATACTAAATAAATTATGAGGCTTAAAATGGGCCTCCTAAGGAAAATAAAAAAATAATAGTTAAAATAATGAAATAAGAGTTTTGAAAATTATATATATATATATATATTATCGTATTTTATTTATTTATCTCCTTATAGGTTACTTAAATTTCAAGTGTAGACACCCGTTGGATGTGGAATTAAATTTCCCATTCAATGATTGCCCATTCTACATATTTTTGATGACCCATAGTGAAATTAACTAGAAATTATTACATGAAAAATGTGTTTGAATAAGTTGGGACTCCAATAAATTTTTGTTAATCTTCAACATGTTGTGGATTCTTGTCTTTAATGTCTATAAAACCATGTTTTTTGAATATTTTTAACATGATACAGATCACTGCTTTTAGTGGCTACAAAATCCTATTTTTTGAAGTGTTTTCAACATGCTATAGACCTCCATTTTTAGTGGCTACATAACCTTTTTTTTCAAAAATAGTGTTTTCAATGGTTATAGATCTTATTTTCAATGATTGCATATCATTGTATCAATGAATGTACAATCATTGATATTTTCATATTGACATAAGCTTCTAAATGCAAAGATTTTGGAAAATTGAAGCAACAAAAAAATGGAAAACTTAATTAAAAAAACATTGAGATAAGTAAAGCACCATTGTATCATGAGACATTTATGTTTTCCTAAATGAGTAAGATTGTAAGTTCTTGACTAGGAATTGTATAACACGTAGAATATTGAATTTTTGTTAAGATTTAAAAGTACTCCCTAGTCTAAAATATGTGCTCATATATAAATGTACTTAAATTCTCTCTATATTTACTTAAAATGTTACAAGTGGCTAGAATTCCCTTATGAAATGAAGCAATACATGTGTCAATTGTTTATTGATTGATATTGTCTAAATTTCTCTTGATTGATGAAATTAGGCATTTGTTCTTTCATATTAAAGATGTTGTTCAAATGTCCCCCCTTTCATCAAACTTGCTAGTTGTGGACATTAGGCATTAGAGGTTTTAAGGTAATTCAATGTTCTTATATCTTCTTAAATCAATATAAGTTGTTTAAATTTAGTTTTTAAGGAAACATGATTTACAACAAGAATGCTATAAGTCTTGCATATACTACATTGCACTGTTCAAAGGAGATAACTTTGCTCTGAATGCATTTTTTAATAAAAAAATAGTAGCGTTAGTTATTGGACGTTTGTTCGACATTTAATGTAATTACATGTTTATTTATCAACGTTTGTTTGACGTCTTAAATGTCAAAGTGTCATCGAATGTTCAACATTACATCAACAAGATGTTAGAGATTTGATGTATATGATTTCTTCAATGCTTTTGAATATGGAATTCTATGTTACATGGACACGTGGAAGGTGAATTAGATGTCGAACTAGCGTCAGTTAATCGACGAATAATGGACATGAAATGATAATTTTTTGATACAATTATTATCAAATTTTCAACATTTAATATTTTTATGTCGATTTCACATCAAATTATTAACCCAAGTATAATAGTGAGAGACATTGTATTGAATTTGCAGTCCACTCCATGACCTTAACTATCATTACTCAAAGTGTTCATAAATATCCACGATCTAGAGTGGTCGACTTACATTTATGTAGTGGATGAAGAATCATGATGTTGAGCATCCTGTTGGAGAAATAATAGAGAAATTAGAATGTTGTTAGGAAGAGGTTATTAAGTTTTTACGTGCTTGCATAAGTTTGGTATAAGTGGTTTGAGATCCTATTTTATAGGAGTTTGTTATAAAGTCAATTTGTTGTTCTGCAACAATATATGTAATGGATTTCTAATCAATGTGAAATATAGCGTGTGAGCCCTTGTGGTCTCACTGATCGATGCATTATTCTCTAATTTCAAGTTGGTATCAGATGCGATGACGAGGGCTCGTTGTTTGTTGACGTTGTTGTGAGAGCTGCGTTGAAGTTGATGTGCGTTGACTGAGTAGTAAATGTTTTGTAAGAGAGAGGAGCGACCTGGTTGTCGAGCGTAGAGAAGGACGTGAAGTTGATGCATGTGATCTATACGTACATTGGAGAAGAGATTTTGCAGTGATGCATGGAGTTTTCACTTGCGTGGGAAAGAGAAGAGGCGTGGATTGTGACTGGTTAGAAAAGCATGAGATTGTTGAATGTGTCCCTATGTTTGGCAGCAAGTCGAAACAAGGAAGATCTTGGTGAAGGGGTCAAAGAAGGGTGCAGAAGCTCGTGCGAAATAACATGGTTGTTAAGTGGTAGATGTGCACGCAAGAGGAGAACCAACGTTCTATTCAAGCCAGAGAAAACATGGAAGCGAAATTTGTTAACTAATAACTAATCCGATGGTTTAATTTAATCTGGCAGTTTAACTGTCTGTAACTATATCCGCCCGTAACTATAACTGTTCATAAATTGTCTGCCTCCGCCTATACGTAATGTATCCACATCCGTTTTTGATAATAAGAGAGAGATTGATTTGTGTTCTCTGTATTCTGTGCGTACTGTGGAGTTTATTTGGCCTGTTACAGTGGTATCAGAGCCACTTTTAAAAACTCCATGCTATTTTGTATGCCTGTTGTATGCTTGCGTGAGAGGAACAACGAGTGTGCGTGAAGCACTGGCGAAGTAGCTCTAGATTCGAGAGGATCCATTCGAGAGGAGAAGCAACTCCAGATTCGAGAGGAGTTGTGAGTTGAAAACCTGGTCACAAATCGCTGGAGTAGGGTCGAAAATTTCGCGTGGAAAAGTGCAGAAGGGTCCCGAGCTCGAACCCGACGTCTGTCCAACACACTGATTAAAGATGACTGTGTAGTTGCATCGCAGGGACAATGAGTACCCGAAGGTCCTCTAGCATCCAGTCATTGGGCTTGTGTATAGGAGCCGTTGTGAGCAGTCTATAGAGCAGCCAAGGTCGAAGGTGTTGTGAGATTTTTTTCTTTTTCTTGTGCAAGTGGAATTTCATTTACAGAGATTAGTTTACAATGCATTCATTAGTATCAATTGTGGGAGTAGTGCTTTCCGGTCAAGAAAATTACCAAGAATGGTTTCGAAAAATTAAAAATACTCTTATTTTTAATGATTTATGGGAGGAAATTTGTGAAGGCAAGGATGACAATGACCCAGAGAAACCTACAGACGCGAGACAACTTGTAATTTGGAAGAGTAAAGATAAAAAGGCACATGCTTTAATTTCTGCCTCAGTCACTGAAGAGGTAAGCAGACATATTCTTTCCAGCACCACAACGTTTAAAGAATTAGAGAAATTAAAAGATCTTTATGACTCCCATTCAGAGCTGGAAATTATACAATTGTTGATGAAGTTGTTTAATCTGGAACTGAAAGATAATAATCCCATGAAGCTAGCTTCCGAAATTAGAGCTCTTTTTCATGATATTGACTCAACTGGTGTCAAAGTTGATTTACAACTCACAACATTTATAAAGCCTTATATCCTATCTATTCACATTACTTAGAATCTCTTCAAGCTAGTGGACAGATGAAAGCCATGACTTTTGATACTCTTGTAGACAAAATTGCCGAAAGAGAGAAAGCTTTTGGGAAGAAGGAATCTTTTTCCACTTCCACAGTTGAGACTTTGT
>ML819078.1:85182-123594 GCA_009831015.1 Picea engelmannii | reverse complement strand
AATTTTTGTGTTGTTTGGTTCATTATCTTGGCATTGTATTGGCTATCTATATTAAGGAAGTTTTGTTGGGTTTTCTTCCCCTTGAGGGTTTCCCAGGATAAATGCTTGTGTACTCTTGTGATTGTGTTTCTCTCAATGATCCTGTTATTGTTATTGTTATCTAGTAAATAGAAAGGTAACCTAATAATAGCTTAAACTTTAACACCTCCCTGAGCCAAACTTCCTTTTGTTCCCGAAATTATTGAATCTTATTGTGAAGCCTTGATCATCGTACTTCTTTTGGGGTTTCTCTTTTGCACTGATCCTGGTTTCTTCTTGAGCACAGCAAGTCCAAAGTTCTTCAAATGTAGGATACTCCTTTCTTGTGTTCATGCTTGCGGCAAATGCATCCCACGTCTTGGGAAGACCATTGAGTACTAAGTTTAGCAATTCCTTCTCTGAAATGATCTCTTCAATAGATTGTAGTTGATCTCTTAACTGGGAGATCCTCAAAAAGTATGATGTTATGTTGTCCTCATCATTCATTTTCATGTCACAGACCTCATTCTTCAGACTCATAACTTGTCCAATGTTTCTGACCGAGAAGAGATTTGTTAGGGCATTGTACATCTTCTTTGATGAGTCGAGATGGGAGACGTAGGGTATCAAGTGGTCTTTTATAGATTCCACTATGATACTCATGGCATTGATGTCACCGTCTTTGAACTTCTCCATAACTGCAACGTTCTGTGGTTCCTTCTCTTTTCCTTCTTCAAACTATGGTTCCACGATCTTTCCTTTCACGATATCCAACACTTTATTCTTGGCAAGGATGAGGTCAATCCTTGTCTTCTACGCTCTGAAGTTAGAGGCTCCATCTAACTTTTTCTCTGACTTCATAGAATAAGTCATGGCTGCTTTGACTTGGTCAAACCTTAGATTTGACCACAAACTCAAACTTGACGTCTTGGCTTGCTGAGAGTACTAGGAGATGCACTAGGCTAGGGCGCATTGATCTGTCCGGAGATTAGGTCAATCTCTTCACTTAGGTGTCTCAACAAGAGGATTACGGTTTCTGCAACTGCAACTGCTAGTAACCCTAGCGGCAGTGCTTCAACGAGCATAATATCCTTCTGGCTATGTTTCCTTCCAGAGTTAGACTGAATGAAGGAGGTGTGGGCCCATAACCTATTAGAACATAATGGATGTGCTCGTTTTACCATTGACAATATCTCTATTGTGACCCAACCATAGGCCGAAGCCACCCTCCGAGCACCTTAACCTTGACAGAGAATCACTCTGGAAGCAAACCCTAGGCTAGATAGCCAAACAAAGGGTAGTGCACCTTTCCCC
Organism: Picea engelmannii; assembly: GCA_009831015.1. Classification (NCBI taxonomy): domain Eukaryota; kingdom Viridiplantae; phylum Streptophyta; class Pinopsida; order Pinales; family Pinaceae; genus Picea; species Picea engelmannii. Next base: position 122,262 of record ML819078.1, on the reverse strand, counting down.
AAGGATAGCGCACCAACAGGAGCTGATCAGATAGTCCAAACCCTATCCAAGAGATATTCCAAGCCAAAACGTAACTGCTAGCTACAACAGCTGCACCGGCAGCTCTCCTCAAACCTGCGCACAAAACTAGGCATTGTAGTGCGCACAAGTTGTTGCTCTACAATTCTGAGACTGCCTGCCAAAATGAGAACTAGCCTCCTGTATTTATACTAACTGCCTGGGCCGACTTCTCATTCTGGGTATCTGTCTGTTCAGTATATATTATTATTTCTGGCCGACTTCTTCTCTTGGAGGCTAATAACCTAATATAAATTACCTTCTTGAGTCGACAAGTCTTCTAGGGTTATTAGCCAACTCATTAGGGTTTCTTCTTGCTTCCTGGAGTATTCTATCCTCGTCAAGTTTACACGTGGAGGTAAATACCTCCTGCAGCTACCATAATATCAACATTTTCAAGGAGAACAAGTTGTGGACGTTTGTGAGTAGCACCGTGCCAGTACCTTCATCAAATCCCATTGCTCTAGACATCCATGAGGCGAAGGAAGCAAGGGCTCAGAGAATAATCTTGGATGGAGTCAAAGACCACCTGATTCCACATTTGGCTGAGAAGCAGACAGCGAAAGAGATGTGGGATGCACTAAAAAATTTGTATGAGGCAAAGAAAAAGAAGCAAAAAATGGCTCTCAGGGACAAGCTCCACAGTGCTAGGATGGCCAAGGGAGAGAGTGTGAACTCCTACGTCACTAGAGTTGCACAAGTGAAGGATGAGTTGGTAGTTGTCGGAGAAGTTATTTCAAACTCAGAGTTGGTGCGCATAGCCCTCAAGGGTTTCACCAAAGAGTGGGAGTTTTTCGTGAAGTGTGTGGTGGGGAGAGAGAAGCTCCCAGATTGGAGCAGACCATGGGATGACTTTACTCAGGAGGAGATCCGGGAGGGGTCTCAGGAGAAGGCAAAGGATGGTTCAGACGAGAAAAATGTTGCTATTGCGAGAAAGAGCAAAGACAAGAAAAAAGAGATGAGAAAAGTGAAATGCTTTGCATGTCACAAGACTGGCCACTATGCTAGTCAATGTTCGAACAAGAAGAAGAAAAAGAAGGAACTAGAGGTATCAGCATCAATTGAGGTTGTTGAGTTCACAGAGAAATTTTAGAGGGAATTTTCTCAGATGACTGTTCCTTTAGGCAGTGGTTGTCCAGTGTTCGAGGACATTGAAGCGTGGTTTGTGGATAGTGGAGCTTCTAGGCATATGACGGGAATGAGGTCAATGTTCCTTAGTCTTTCATAAATAGACTCAAACTACTTTGTCGATAGTGTGGTCGGCTCAGAGCTTGCAGTGAAGGGGGTAGGAAGTGTTAGATTCCAGCTAGAGTCAAGAGGATTTCTAGAAGTGGTTGAGATGTTGTTTATTCCAGAGATGACAGTAAACTTGCTCTCAATGTCATCTTTGGAGATTGATGGACTTGGAGTTGCATTATTTTGTGGACGTGTTTCTATATCCAAAGGGAGCTACTCCAGACACAACAGTATTGCTTGGTGTCAGACATGAGAGATTGTACAGGTTGTTGGGACAACCTGTGGTTGGATCCAGTGGATTCTTAGATTCAGAGTCTGTGTCGGAGAGTGGGAAGGTTGCACGGGAGAGAGAGTTGATATCGAGGACTCAGTCCTCTTCCAGTACTCTCAGAGGACTCAGGGGGTATGAGTTGACATAGATGGATGCTCAGGAGAGTGTGGAGACTCCTAGGAGCATGTCTTCAGTTCATAGATTCAACAAAGGTAGCAGCAGAGGCTTCCAGTGCAGTGGGAGCAAAGACTTCTAATTCAGAGGGAGTAGCTACAACAGCAGATGAGATGATGGAGCTGGAGACAGATTCTGGTGGAGATACCAGAAGTACCTCCCTCGCTAAGAGGGAGTGTTAGATTTTGTAGCTCGGAGGTACTTTTGCATTGGCAGCGCCCAGCATGTAGAAGAGACCGAACAAATTTCTCTCTTAATTGACTTTATAAAGTGTTTTTATAAAGTGGCTTTATAAAGTGATTTTATAAAGTCAAGTTGAGCCTTTCTATTTTAATGGGTAAAAGTGACTTTATGGGTATGTGGGTCACTTAAATGATTTAAGTGAACTCAACGAACGATTAAGTCACAACCGTTGATCTCAAGAGGGAAAGATCTAATCTTGACCATCCACCTCTTTGGAAGACCAAGGGTTAGGGCAGCTACACATTAAAAATGTATAAAGGCAGCATTTGAGAGAGGGAGGCCGCACTTTTTGAGGAGAGCTCGGAAGGAAACTGAAGAGGCACGACTTCCAAAAGAGAGTTTGAGCTAAGGAAAAGAGTTAGCAGCAAGGAGAGGATTGGCACGCATCCCAAGGAGGTTTTCAGCATTCTTTGTAGTTCTGTACCGTACAGCAGTTGAAGGTGGGCCGTACAGCATTTATTGTTGTCCGTACAGCTGATATAAAACACAGAAATCGAGCCAGCAGATGCTTGGCATGATTTTCTAGGTGTTTTGCTGAGAGAGGACAGTACAGCTGAGTGTTGTACCGTACAGTTAAGTCTGGGCACAAAAATCAAGGTTATACTTGTTTTATTTTTGCTGTATAGTACCGTACAGTTACACAGAAATCGAGACAGCTTGTGTGGGGACAGAAATCAAGGTGTTTGTGCAGATGTTGTGAGATAAGTGACTGCATCTAATGCTGATCAATTTTGCTGCTGTAACTCAGAATTTTTCCTATGAGCTCAATAAGAAGAAAATCTCCTTAACTGGTTTTCCCCTTGTGGGTTTTTCCAGGGGCATTGCCCAGAAATTTTCTTGTGCCAAATGTGTTTGAATGTTGTTCACTGTTCATCTGTTTTCTGCTGCTAAGTTTCAGATTGATTAGTCAATGTATTTCTGCTCATAAAGTACAGTAGAATGCTGGAATATTTAATGCATTACTGTTGATTTTATTGGAGGTTGAAATCTGATTTTTGACTAAGTGTTGGAGGCCAGATTATTTATTTTTCAATATTATCTAAGTTATCAGGGACAGCAGGTCTGAAACAAATTCCATTTTGCAAGCAGCTTTCAACATTTCATCACAAGGCTTAAGAGTTGTTGCTGCCATAGCTAATGTATTAGCATGCTCATTTCCATCTCTAGGTAGTAGGAAGAGCTTTAATGGACTATGCATCCAATAATTCAATAGAATACCAAGCTGCATTTCTATATTTCTTCATTCTATCATTTTTAGCAGCACATCGATTCCTTACTTGCTGAACAATCCAATCAAAATCTCCAACTACCTTCAAAGCTTTGATTTTCATTCCTTATCTAATTCTGATTTTCATTCCTTAGCTAATTCTAATCCCAACAACAAAGCCTCATATTCAGCTACATTGTTTGTACAATCAAATTCTAACATGTAGGAATATGGCAAGAGTTCACTGTTTGTAGAAGCAAACAAAATTCCTGCTCTAGCATCTGTCCTTGATCTGGTACCATCAAAATGCATCTCCCAAGAGTCATCCTGGTCATCTTTTGAGGAAATGTCCATTGGTGAACCTGTATGTTGGGTTAGTACAGCATGATTTCCAAGATCATCCTCATAACACACATGTTCATTCATGGGTTCTTTAGGATCTTCAACATGAAACTTCATCATGAGCTCCCTGTAGAGTTTAACATATGTATTATCTACAATAGGGATGGTAGCATATGACAAATCAAGTTGTATATTGCCGCCCAAGCTATCTTGCACATTTTCTACAAAGCAACAAACCCTATGCTTTTGGTACATCAACTACAACCACATCCATCAAAATAGAGATATCAGGTCAAGCTACTAATTTGACCTGGAAATCTTTGATAGACCATGAACCTTAATTTCTCTAGAATCCATGGCACATACATTCCTATGTGGCCATGTAATCTGAAGCCCTAATTGATTCATAACTTTAAAAGACGTCACATTTGTAGAAGCATGAGAATCTAACATTCAATTGTGGAGCAATAAATCATTAACAATTAAAGAAACATAGAACAGAGAATGCACCCCATTTCTTCCGTCTTAGTTCATACCTTGACAGACCACTGGCTTATCTTCATTTTTATCTAACCCCAAAATCCTTTTAACCTTCCTTTTATATGTCGGTATTTTGGTGAGCTCCATTAGAAGGACTTCCACTTTCATTTAGTCAACTCATTAACAATCACAGTATTAATGTAGTCAATTTACATTACCTCTTGTGACAAAGGGTAATGCTCCTCTCGCTGATTGGTCTCCTCTCTTGGGGCTTTGATGTAGCCTTTTCTTCAAACCTTTGCAATGCTAGCTTATTTCCTCCTTGTCTCATTTGCATCTTTCTTCGAGTACAAGTCTTTAATTTTTCTGTAATGGCCATAATTTCTAGGGGAGAGCGTCTCTCACCTATTAGCACAAATTTTCACCCTCCAATTGAACTGATATAACTTGTTATTACAGCGATGAAAACTTGGCTAATCGAAGGAGTAAAGCCCCAAATTGTCACAGACTAGACCCCTCTCTGTGTGGGCTAGCACTTGCTAGCCTCAGGGGGGAGTCCCTTGGCACCTGGGCGACCTTGCTGCTGTCTTTGAAGACTGATTTTCTGCTTGTAAGCCCAAAAAACAGCGAGCTGTTCATCTTGGACAGCGTGTTAAAACTGTCCAAAACGATGGGGAAAATATAGTTGTTCACTTGAAGGGATCCTGTTAGCACAATGAATATAGAATAGAAATAGAACAGAAAACTACTCAAAAGATCAATAAAATCGCAATGAATAGTTAAGAAGAATGACAAATCAGATTGAAAAATTCACAAAACACCGACACGAAACAAGGTTAGAACACAAACACTCGATTTCTTTATTCATAGGCTTGCAAGAGGGCTGGTTGCACCACAATTGGCAAGTCCACAACCGTTACAATGATCACTTTGCTCAAAGAAGAGTCACTAGACTAAGAGAGAGAGAGAAGAATGAAAAAGAAACACTATGCTAGCTGCTGCTAAGAACCGACCAATAACCAATGAAGACTATCCAATATATAGGAGAGGAGTGTGAAGAAAAATAGGAGTTAATGCGCACGAGGGAATAAGTGTGAGTGAGAAATTTAGGAATTAATGTGCACGAGGGAATAAGTGTGAGTGAGTAATGCTCATGGGTGAGTTATGAGTGAGATTGTATGCACGTGGTGAGTTAAATAATGGATAAGATGCATGGAGGATAATTTTAGCTTTCCAATGCATGTTAGATTGCTAAATTTGGCCAAGGGATGAGGGAGTTATGAGTTAAAGAGAAATTTGCCATATTTTTAGGGATTTCCTAAAATTTAGGAATTTTGTGTTTAAAAGCAATTTAAGGAGATTTTTTTAAAAATGATTGCACGGAAAGTGAGAATATGGAAAGTGAGACGAATAGAGTGAGAAAAATTAGCCTTGAGTGGCTAAACTTTCTCCAAAAAATGTCACCTCGCCCATGCACCACCTCTTTAGCTTAATTCATTCTCATTTAATGTATAATCATTGGAAAATGCACCCTTGGTCCATGATGCCATGTAGATGCCACATCATCCTGATACTCTGCCACATGTCAAAATCTGAGCTTGCCACTTGCTAATGTTGGAGATGATGATGACTACTAAAAATATAAATTTCCAAAAATAGCTATACGATCCCAAAAATTTGAAACTTGTCGAAACTGACCCAAACTCTCCACAAATTCTCAGAATGACTAAGAGACCACATCGTGTGTCTACTGCTAAAAATAGACATTGTTAAAAACAGAAAGTCTCAGCATATCCATGATATTATACTCATTGGATTCAATTTTTCGCAAGGAATCCGAATCCGCAATCAAAATGAACATGCAAACCCTGGTGCTCAACCTGCTAAAAATAGCACTTTGTGCCAAATCATCCTAGAAAAGGTCCAAAAGACTCAAAATGTCTCAAGGATCAATAATATGTGCTCAGAATATGAATCTGGGGCCTCAAGCTCAACCTGCTAAAAATAGAAAGTTCTTTCATGTCACCCGGAAAAGTGTTATCGGGCCTAGAATCTTTCAAGGACCATCCTTGTGTGCTCAAAACTGCTCCAAACTGTCAAGAGACCCAATTAAACCGTGTCTCATAAAAAGTAGCAACACATGTTGTATGTAGACATCTCTCTCAAAATGCATGGGAAACCAAGCTAACTCTACCTCTGAACAAAATAACCATGTACCGATCATATACTTGCTTCTGATGGGAACCAACCTCTTGCTCAACACAAGTGCTAAACTCTGGGTGGATCTTAGAATGCCAGCCAAACTAGTACATGTTGGCTCTTAACCCTCAAGATTTTCAAGGGCGAAAATCTAGGGGTTAAAAATGGCAACTCAAGGGAACGGGATCCCCCTGTGGGATGTCGAGAACCATAAGAATCTGTGTCTGCAACAATACTGCTCTATGACAACCCTATAAGATGTACCAATGATGCTCTGAAAACTAAGGAATGTGTACCAAGAATACCCCTGTAATTGTGTGGAAGGAAAAAAAGGCCTTGTAAGTTGATCAAGAAAAACCTGTAAGCTGACCTGCAATACCAAAGCTTGTTCAATGGGCCATGGAGTCAAAGTATATAAACCTCCCACTGAAAACTGAAACTCAAGGGATCTCAAGCAAATTTGTTACCAGCTACCACCCAATATGTACACTCCTCCCCGCGATAAATATGTTGACGTCGACACAAGGGAGAGAGTCACTTCATCAGATGTCAATAATGTAAACACCTCTGAAGTGTGAAGGACCACCACTAATAATGACAATGAGTGTTAAGGTACAAGCACAACCTGACATTGTGAAAGATGTTCTGACGTTGAACAGTGACAAGGATCATCCAATCAAGGCCCAATGATACTCAGCCTTGTCGGATGCAGGATAGCCGCCAATGAGGCTAACGACTACCAAGATGTTCTACTTTTGGGTCATCCATAGATAATGTGTCGAAGTCGATAAAAGATGACTTACTTAAAAGAAGAGCAATGATGTCTCTCTTCCCTCCACACGAAGTGATAACTCAAGAAGATCAAGATGAAAAGAACCAGGATATGAGTCCCTATTGTTGGATGAGGGGGGGTGACTGACTCAAAGCAGAAGGCTGAATGATAAGAGATGAGGAGACAAGACATAAGATGACTCAAGACTCTCCTATGTCTCCTCAAACTACCCATCCCAAAGGCTCAATGCTTCGGGAACAATGACAAACGGGGCCCCCATCCAGGCTCACTCTAATGGTAGACACAAAGTCTCGGCATGTGAAAGATGGACATTCAGATCTTAACCCAGGAAAAGAACTAATGGACATCCATTTATTCAGAAAGGAAAGACACACAAGACTCGACCACATGTCGATATAGCAAGGCAAAAAATCAGTGACACTTATGCAAAGACTGAAGTAAATAATTGAAGGAAAAAGACACTGCAAGGAAAATGTAAATTGTTGTCCTAACTACTAAAAATCAACAAGAAGGGAAGACTGAAATGACAATGTGGAAAGCAAAAACAAATACCCTCGACCCAAAAGTTTTTACCTCAAAATTGCCATGGTTAAATCATCATACTCAAAGGACCAATGTACCCATGCAGCCAAATGATCAGTCCGAAGGGAGAGGTCAACAAAGTCAGCCTTCCAACAGGACCAATCATGAAATCTCATATGACCCAAAGTTGCCTTGATGTACTTGCTACTAAAGGCATAGCTTAAGGTTGTTGGTTGATTGAAGGTTGTTGGTTGGGGTTTGGAAAATGGTAGTTCAACAGTGATAAGCATGGATGCATGAAATGCAAAACTCTTAGAATCTTCCTGTTGAAATACCCCCATCATCTTGAGCTCAACTGGGTCATGATGAACCTTCATATCCAAGCACTGATCAATCTTAGGAGCTTGAAGAACAACCTCAGGATGCGGAATTGTAAGCAAAGTGTAAGGGACATCATCTTTTGGTTGAACCAAAAGTGGCTCTTCCTGCTATAATGGTATCAGGTCAAGTTGTTCATGAACCACTGTTGTGATAGGAAAGGATGAAGCCTCTACTAGGATGGGAATGGATGAAATCCCCTGTTGATTGATCTCTACTTGGTTAACCTATCGTTCCTCCTCTTGAAACTTTTCATGCTCTTGAAATTTTTCATCTTCACTAATGGGAGGAACAAATGAACAGTCTGTTGAATTTTTAATGGTTACTCAAGCACATGTAGGTTCTTTTCAATTTAGCATGAACTTGAACCATAAACAATGCAGCAATACAATAGTTGCAGTAAACCAAGATCACAAGAAGAATAACCATGCACAAGACACAAGAAGTTATCCTGGGAAAACCCTTCTCAAACAAGGGAAAAACCCAACAACCCTTTACTATATTGCCAAGAGAATAACCCCTCTCCACCGAAAATATAGGTGCCAACAAAGGTGGCCTTCAAGACAAAACCCTAGCGCACACAAGAGGGTGCTCTATGACCAAGAAAGATAGCGCAGGAGAAGTGCGCACCAAATTTCAGCTCTCCAAGTAATGTGTTGAGTGAATGAGTTGAATGATCCACAATGGGGATCATTCACTAATATATACATGACCTAACTCAATGAATAGACATGTCTATTGGCACAATAGGGCCGACTTGTACAACTCAATAATACAATTAGTCTTTTACATAATATTAATTGTCTTTACATAGTAGGGCTGACTTGTACCCTTCACAATACAAATTAGGGTTTTACAATAGTCTTACTCTTTGACAATATCACAAAGGGCCTCACACACATCCTCTAGTGCTCTGCCACTAGGGACAAGTCCACATGTGCTCAACCACAAGGGACGTCACTCTCAAACAGATCAACTCAACTAAATCCATAGGAGTACGAACTGGAGAGCAATCTCAAGTCAACTCAACTAAGTCCATAGGAGTACGACAGGAGACCATCTCAAGTCATCTCAACCCAGTCCAGAGGAGTACGATCTAGAGAATGTCTCATGAAGCTACAATCATCAACACACTCTTGAGTATTCAAATCTTCACCTTCATCTTCTTGGAACTCTGCATGTGACTCAAATGGTGCAGCTATTGGTTCTGGATCATCTGAAATTGCGCTATCACCCACTTGTTTATCTCTGGAAACTTGATACGGTGCAAGTTGTGGTTCATCTTCAATAACACAAACTTCTTGCACTTCTGTAACAACTAATGGTTGAAGATCATCGAGTGGAGTTACCTTCATTGTTGGTCCGGGACATGGATCGGAGGGAGTTCACAAGTTGCAAGGTAATTTCTCTTTAACTTGATAGCGGCAGCTTGCGCTTCCTCTAGATTTTGAGGGTCTTCATTCCTGAGAAAAACACCAAAAACACCATCAAATACCTAAAGATAATAAACCAAAGCAACAGTTTCGTTAGGCCTTACTCTTTTAGGAATTCGATTGTAAAATTTAGAAAAACGAACATTAAATTGGAAAACATTCACTTTCATGCTTTTTAATAATTCAAAAAATTGTGCATAAGAAGAAAATGTCCTATGTATTTGCCCATCTCTCAATGACTTTCTCCTGGAAGGAATCCCATCCATCAATGGAAGCATTAGGAAGGGACTTGTACCATGCTCATGCCTTCCCCTCGAGGGTCGACACAAACATCCTCATGTTCCACATCAAAATTGCCCACAACTTGTAAAAAAATAGACAAGTGATCCTCAATTGATCCTCCCAATCTCCCTACAAACAAAGGTATGTGTTTAAGCCATTTATGTGCAGGTAAGTCATGAGGATAATTTGGGAATGCAACAAAACTTAGTGGGTCCAAAAGACTCAATGTCTCGAGGATCAATAATATGTGCTCAGAATATGAATCTGGTGCCTGGAGCTCAAATTGCTAAAAATAGAAAATTCTTGCATGTCGCTCAGAAAAGTGCTATCGGGCCTAAAATCATGCAAGGACCATCCCTGTGTGCTCAAAACTGCTCCAAATTGTCAAGAGACTCACTTAAACCATGTCTCCTAAAAAGTCGCAACACCTGTTGTATGTAGACATCTCTCTCAAAATGCATGGGTAACCAACCTAACTCTACCTTTGAACAAAATAACCATGCACTCATCATATACCTGCCTCTGATGGGAACCAACCTTTTGCTCAACACAAGTGTTAAACTCTGGGTGAATCTTAGAATGCCAATCAAACTAGTACATGCTGGCTCTTAACCCTAAAGATTTTCAAGGGTGGAAATCTAGGGGTTAACATCACTAAACATGCCCTGCAACTTATCACTCTTAAGACTTCTATTTTTTATTTCAAACATATATTCCCCAAGTATAGAGTACACCCTATCATCCAAAGCATAAATAAAATCATCTCCTATATAATTAACATCATCGGTGTGATCAAGGTTACCTTCATTTGGAGTATTCTCAATTGGCATGACCGTGGACCTAAAGACTTTGCACGTGCTTTCCAGAAAAGGATTATTGCATGGTTTACACCAAGGTTCTTCATCTTCTACTACATTTGTAGGCTTCATAGGTATGGGCAATTTGCTATCTTTTACTCTTTTGTTCATGTCAGAACCAAAATTCCTTCATGGTTGAAAATTCTTCCTTAGGTGCATCTGGTTTTGTTGTGCTCTCTCCATCTTGATGATTTGGATTCCCATGGATTGCATAGTAGAATTCATCTTATCCATCCCTTCAATAAGCTTTACAATCATATACGATGTTGGGTCTTTTGATTTCATAGCGCTTGGCTTTGCTTCAATTTTTGAAATGGATGCCCTGGAAGAACCAAATAAATCTACCTTGTCTGAAGAAGCCATATAATCTTCAATTTTTCCTACCATTTCTTGAGCAACATTTAAGGTTTTTGGAGTTTTATCCCTTAACAAAAACCCAAAGTTTCCTTCAAATGCATTTACATAATAAAGAAGCACAACACCTCCTTTAGGTTTAATATCCTCTGGAATTTTATCAATTAGCTTTTGGAACTTCATCTTAAATTCACTTACTATTTCATTTTCTTTCTTCTTGACTTTATTAGGCTCTGCTAATAGGATTCAACCATGCCTTTTAACATCTCACTGTTCCAAAAACAAATATTTAAATGCATCCTAGGTTTTGATACTAGCATCATTGGGATTTTTTAACCAAACCCTGGCATCCTCTTCTAACGATAATACAAACAACTCCATTACCACATACTCATGCTCAACTTCCTTTTCAATAAGTATATTTTCAAAATCTCTTACATGAGTTTGGGCTAAGACAACATTGTTACCTTGGGATCTAGGAAGACACTTATGATACTTATTTGGCATAGCATGGGGGCCCCTCAAAACGTTGTGATGTACAATGCTCTGTAAAGATTTGCCTTCCATGATGCCATTATCCTTGTTGAAGCTCGCTGCCCTATACTATTAAGAAAGAAGAAAACTTATATCTTCAAGAACTTCAAAAAAAATTGTACTTGAATCCTGTGATACCTGGGTTGATTTGTTCATTAGTCTTCTCCTATAAACTCTTTTTTGGCTAATGGTGGAGCTAACTTGATTGAGGAGGTTCTTGTACCATATTTCTTCTTTGAATCTTTTTCCAATGGAATCACCAGATGAGATGTCCCACCAATTGTCATAAAGTATAATCATCAACTTTTGAGCAAGGGACTTGGATTCCCCAGCAACGGTGTCAATTTGTTACCCTCTAAATCTACACCTGTGAAATATTCAAGTCCATGCAAGAATTCAAACCTAAGGCAACCTCTTTGAAACCCTACCCAATGTCAACTTAGAAGGATTTCCCTTCACTTTAGGACGGCTCTCCTCCACCACAAAGGGGTGGTTCCCTATGTGTGATTGCTAAATTACCCTTATAATCTTCTTCAACAAACCAGATTTAGCAATCAAGAAAGTTATGATGTACAATAGAGATTATTGCAATAAATTCAAGTAGATTCATGCCTATCCTTGGGCTAAATGGACTTAAAACACTTTGAAACTTGTAACACATAACAATAGACAAGATTAAACCCAAGAAGATGCCTAAAAAGCAGTCAATCTCAGTCATAACAGTGCTGCAAAATCATATTCCAGCCAACCATACCAAGCTCATAAAGACAAAATAGTATGTTTGCTGCATTCATGCCTCTCCATATAAAATCAAAATCTGAAAATGAAGTACAATGCAGTCTTTTATTAAAGAGAACAACCAAAGTACACAGCATAAATCAGATCTGAAATAAGGGCCCAAAAAGGACTTACAAAATTTATTTTCAAACCTCTTATTGTGGAAGATAAACCCTACGGCGACAGCGATATTTCCAGCATAAGAGAGTAAAGGACAAGGTACAATATCAGCCTTACAAATGATGATGACAGCCCTGAAACATTTGCTCAATTAAGCTCCAAACCTGCACAAGATATCTTCAACTACAGGCTAAAGGTCTAGGGATTTCTCCACAATGAAAACACACAATGCAAACGAGAGGGACACCTCTTTTCTAGTCTCTATTTGCAACCTTAAGTGAAATAAAATCTTATTAGAAGGGTCTAGAAACCCCTATAAGAGGGACACCCCATCAAATAAGCCTTGGATTGGTCTTTAAAGAGGTCAAAAATCCACATGTCACCTCCTTGAGCTAGCCAAACACACGTTATAAAATATAGTCAATAAATGTCTTTCTAGAGCATTCCAAGCTAGTCGCTCCTCAAAACATGGCTTCAAGTTTGTCTTTTCATGATAAATGGTGCCGCATCTGGGTAAGAGAGGTGGACGGTTCTAACAAATTACCCCAAATGTACTCACTACTCGTCCAACAGGCTGCACAGTTCCTAAATAAAAGTATAATCATCTTTATAATGGTTTGTAACATGCCAAATTCCCTCATTAAATGAGAGGCATTCCAACGAAGTGCCACACAAGGATGGCAACATGTCAAATCATGCCCCCAAATATGTAGAACATCTTTTGTGAGTTGTCGAAGGTGCCCATGAAGGTGATCCTACATCCAAATATGCAAATAAGTCTCTATGAATGTGAACATGCATAAAAAGTAACTATAATGATGAATTACGCCTCCATAAGTGTGACAATGCTCCTTTATCTCCAATATTTGGCATGATCTACTGGTAACAAGACTAATTGGTTTTCTTTCCTGCATACTCAAATACCTCACAACTCCTCTTACCATCCCCAATCTGATGGGAAAATTGAGATTGTGAATAAATGTCTAGAAGGTTATCTATCTTGCTTTGCATCTAATAAACAGTAACAATGAATCAAATGGTTACCTTTGGTGAAATGGTGGCATAAGACTTCCTTCCATATGTCATCCAAAATGCCCCCATTTATGGCACTCTATGGGTATCATCCTCCATCCACCAAATCAACCTTAAGAGGGAAACCTATGGTTCAAGCAGTGGAGGATCACATCAAGCACCAAAAAGAGGTTCTCCAACTATTGAAGGACAACCTGGTGATAGCACAAAACGGGATGAAACAATAAGCAGATCAGCATCGTACTGAAAGGCACTTTGAAGTCGGGTATTGGGTATTTCTGAGACTATAACCATACAAACAAAGGTCCCTCAAGCAACAAAAGAAGAGTAATAAATTAGCACCCAAGTATTATGGTCCCTATAAGGTGTTGCAAAGGATTTGCAGTATGGCTTGTAGATTGGAGTTGCCTCAATCTTTACATGTACAACCAATCTTCCATGTTTCTTTTTTAAAAAAGGTAATCAATGGAAAAAACCCAATTAAAACTACTTTACTAGAACCTAAAGCAATCCTTCAAACACAAATCAAACAATTACAAGGTACCTCATCATATGGAAGAACCTGCCAATAAAAGATGCCACTTGGGAAGTTGAGTTTTTCATACAAAAGCATCCTCATCTAATCAAGAATTGAGGGACACACTTGTTTGAAGAGGCAAGGCATGTTAAGCCCCTAAACCTTGGGTTATTTTATTGTTATTGTTATATTATCATTGTGAATATAAGTCAGCTAGGTTAATTATTTGTAAATGTATCCTTTATCTCTTATATATACCAAGGAGATTGAATTTTATAGATCATTAATAATTATTTATAACACAAGGTGTAAAGGAGATTGCCCCCTCAAAGTGGCATTGCTATTCAATCACTTTTATCATTCTCAAGGTGTGGCATTACTTATCCTTTATATTTTTATGCTATTTGGGGTATTTGGTCCATAACAAGGTGTGGCAAAAGTGATATCTCCTCCATTAGCATATATAGTTGTTTCTGGAGACTTCAAAATGGTTGAATATCAAGAAGATAAGGAACTCATTCTACCAATTAGACTACCCCATGGGATGAAAGATGTTTGGTTTGCCTTGAAAATCAAGTTCAGATTGTATGATCCTAATAAGTTCTACTAGAGTATGATTTACTTGGAACACCCTTCACAAAGGTCCTAAGAGGATCGAGAAATGGTTGAATTGAGCCCTGCTTTCTAAAAAAAACTTTTTATTTTGATTGTGTTGAGGACTAACATGTCCAAGTCTTGGAATGCACTCTCTTGAATCATCAATCTATTTGGTTTTTTGTGTCCTTGGGTGCCTAAAAGATGAGGATGCACACGGCACGCTTTACTTTGAATCTATCACACCTTACAAACCCAAGTTGTATTGCTTGCATCAAAAGCATTTGGAATTTTGCTTCCCATACCAAGGGGAGATGAGGTTGGAATGTTTGGTGGAAGGATGCCATCTCCCAAACTATGGCATTCCTTTGGGGCTATGGTCGTCACATTGTTAGAGTTTGTTGCAACTCAGATGGATTTGTCAAACAAGAGTTGGAACATATCTTCCAACCATTACAAGACAACCCATTTGATGAAGAAAAACAAGCTCAAGCAACCAAACTTAACCACTTTTTGAAAGTGGAAGAGGTTTGTCAAGCCTGTTATCCCCTATCCTAGGGATAACTAAGGAGATTATGTCTCGAGGCCCACAAGTCCTAGACATGGAGTACCGACAACCATATGACTTGAGCTTGGCCCTGGAGGGCCCATCTTTTCTTCAGTGTGTCCTATCTATCAGCAACAGCAGCATCCATCCCATCGGTCTGATTCTGAAGTAGCAGTGGGTCTTGCTCCATGAGGTAATGAGTCCAAGTATCATGGTATGTGTCACTCTGATTTTCGAAGCATTTTAATATGTGCACTAAGTTCTCTTTTGTTTCATGACGTTTGCTTGGAAATTATGCTCTTTAATTTGTCCATACCTGGGGGGGGTGACAGAGTGCCTTAGTAAGTTGTTTCCCTTAGGGATGAGTTGCCACTGGGTGGATCTATGAAAGGTCATCGTCCATTCCTTCCATACTTAGCATTTTTCATCATTGTCCCTCTCATCTTTCCCCTACCTTGGTTCAGGCATTGGGTTTGCCAAGCTAGTAAGGGTTGTACCTTGCCTTGTGGGAAGAAGGGGCTAAAGGCCCAAACGGTAAAAGTAGCTGGAAAAATTTAAAAGCCAAAATGAAACCCTGAGATGCTTCGCCTAGGGATTCTCGAGAAAGAAATAAATGGTTTCTCAGCAAAAAAAGGGGACCCATAAAATAAAATAAAACTCAAGATCTAGTTGGTGGATAGGAGGTCTCATCATGAGCCGACCTATTAGGTCCATGGGCATGTAGCGGTATGACACTACCATCCATCTGGTCACCAAACCAGGGAAGTGACTCTTGGTGGCATAGCCAAGAGAAAGGGGGTCTCAACACGAGCCAGCCTTCTCATTTCTGTGAAGTGCTTGTGGGTAACGCTGTCACCACTAGTCACCACGCCAGGATAGTGTCCTCCAACTATTCTCTTGAAAAGAAAAAGCAATAAGACAAAGAATAAAAGGCATTGAATGGGCTAAGAAACAATGGCATCCATGACAAGGTGCAGCTCGCCCTCTACAGAGGCACTCACAGGTAAGACCTACATTTCCCTGTTATCATTGCACCCCTTGCCCAAACATTCCTTACACCATCTCATACACCTACATGACCTAGATTGGTGTTCACCTGGGAAACACCCCAAACTTGAGGAGGATTAGCCCAATAGAACATCCTGAGACCCTCTCCAAAACCTGGCTTGTTAAACTGCATAATGTCTTTGAGCATTTGTCTGCGTAAAGGGGGGTTTAATGCACGTGTTCGAGTAATTTGAATATTACACGTGATTGACATTGCTATGATCCCTGTGACTTATGAGCCCATGGAGAGCATACCTGTTGTTGCTGCAGGACCATGCGCGACAGACAGGTACATATGGGGAGATGATTAGCTCGGACCTCCATGGGGATAAAATCCCACCAGATGAATGTTGTGACCCCAGCCAGGGGCAGAGGGACACCAGAGGCTTGCACCAGAGAAAAAGAAGGACGTTCCACCAGAGACACTTTGGCAGGCCTGGACCTAGGGGGATCTTTCTCTCCCCCTGAACGTTGGCCTTGGGAGGCCCATGACGTCACCCTTGTGACCCTAGACGTCACCCAGCATTAGATGGACATGATGGAGGCAGTTGTGTGCCAGGTGGCACATGTGTCATCATTCGAAGGCCCTGGAAGGCATAACGTTTTTCTCATGGAGCCTAACGTCCCACGTCTAAGGCTCAACTTCACCCTAGGAGGGCATGATGTCACCTCTGCTGCACATTTTAGGGTTTAATTCTCTAAATTTATGTAAAACTGGATTTTTGATGTAATTTGTCCATGTCGACCTTTTTTTGACCTAAATTGTAATTAAAGGTCATGATCATTGTATAAATAAGAGATGAATCTCTTATATTTTTCATCATCTTTCACTCACACAAGTGTGAGGTCTGAAATTCGGCCCTCTTTAAGGGTATTTGGCTGAAATTAAGTGGTGCGCAACTTCTTGGAGAGGCTATTCTTGGTGTATTTTGGCATTTTCATGGTGGAAAGTCTTCAACTAAGGTTTTGTTGCTAGATTATTCTTGATGAAGTAAGTAAATCTGCAATTCTTCATTTATTTTTGAATGGTTATGGTAAATTTACTTGTTCATTTCTAAGATTATGAAATTGCTAGTTTGAAACCCTAGGGGAGAAGCATATGTTATTATCATTTTCCTTACAATTTTCCACCTACTTGAATTTGCTAGAAAACATCTCTTTTGGAGAATACACTAGAGCCCTACATTTGTAGCACTCTAGTAGCATTGCTTCATTAGCTTCATACATTTTATTTCAAGCTTGATCTAAGGAAGAAGGAAATCGCTAGGGCCTAAGGTTACTTACTTCCTAGCATTTTTTCCTTCTAGGATTTAGATATTGAGACCTTAGGTTACTAACACCTCAATCATCTCACCCATCCCTTTAGATTACCTATTATCATTTGTTGTTTTCCTCTAAGAATTGCTGCTGCAAACTTTGACTCCATTACCTTAAAAGGCAGTAGTCCACTCCTTGCAAGTGATTGATTGACCAAACAACTCTTAAACCATCTTCCCTAAGACTTTTACTAACTCTTACTAACTCTAAATTAGACTAACTCACTAACTAATTTGTTGTTGTTGCAAAAGATTGCTACAGCCATCTATAACAGCAGCAAATTTATCCTAAAAGCAAGATTAAAAACTGATTATACATTGCCATTATTGCTTCTAACAACTATTATCATTCTATCAATTTTAGGCTATTATTTCTAGTCATTCTTGAAGCATTATTGAGGCATAATTGTGTAGTTGTTGCTAAATATACATTGCTGTTATAAATACTTATATTGCTTCAGTTTTACATCAGCTTGTTTATCTTTCAAAAATTCATGGTTTTATGAAGCACTGACATCACATGGTACTTGCAAACAGCATTTTTTTCTACTTGTTGTCCTGTTCTAGGCAGGTACAATTAAATTATCTTTTGCTTCATCTCAATAACACCTTGGAACTTCTGATCCGAGTGACCTGTGAGAGGAGTGGGATTTTCTCATAACTTTTACCTTAGCCTTCTCAAACCCCCAGGTCACTGGGGACGTCTCCCCTAGGGTACTACTCCTAAATAGAAAGAGGTGTCATATTAAGGTGACAGTGATAGGACATCCTCCTTGTTACGCCAATTTAGTATCCACTTGCCTTTGGCTTTGGGCAAGTACAAATTGCGCAATAACAAAGCCAAAGGGGCCAAACTCAAATCCCAACTATAACGGATGAAGACAAGTGACAGGATGACAAAATGTTTTTTTCAAATCTCTGACGTTGAAAGAAGTCAAGGAAAAAATCTCCTCTTTCAAAACAATGGTTGTTGAATGATTGGATAAGAAGAAATTGAAAACGGTCCAAGGCTGAAACTTCTGGAGCAAAGTAGCTTTTTGGCTCTACCTTCATTGTGGAGCAATCCGCAAAACCTCCAACTATAGAGGTCGAAGATCCCCATGTCTATGGCACTGCTTTTATCTACCAGAAAAAAGCCTTCATCTGTCGTTTCAACGGGCTATGGCCCTCGGCTTCTGCGCTAAGGGAATGGGTAAATAAGACCTGGTCGTCAGATCATGAGTTATTCTTTTGCTCCAAAGGGTTCTTCATTGTTAACTTTGCCACAGAGGAGGATTGCCAATGCGTGTTGGAGCAAGGTCTGTGGTTCTGGGGCAGATCTAGTCTTTCCATGCAGAAATGTTTCCCTGATTTCAACCTGCTTACCATGACAACTATCACTACACTAGTCTCGGTAAGACTCTCTAATTTACCTTTGCATTTTTATACTCCAGCTTTTTTACCTACCCTGGGTAATGCTTTGGGTAAGTTTATCAAGCTTGACACAGACCGGATATCGAAAGGCTTCATCACCTTCGCCAGCATATGCATTGAAATCAACCTCAATCAAGGGCTACCGGATAGGATTCTTATAGATTGGACTGAGGATGAACCTTACATGAAGTTGGTCGATTATGAGAACACTGCCTTCAGGTGTCACTCCTGTTAGCAAAGAGGGCACCTTCAAGCAGCATGTCCTTTATCCCCAACCCCATTCTCATCCCCTGGAGCACAGAAAAGGACTAATGGTTGGAAAGACCCTAAAAATCGCAAAAGTCGCTCAAACTCTTCATCTGACAGCAAGCAGCATCACAAAGACACTCCAACTCCTCCGCCTTCTACAGCACCATCGCAGTCTCCAACAGATCAGCAGCAGCCAACCATAGACTCAAAACACTAGCCTTCGGCATCAGTACAGCATCCTGAAGCTTCTGAAATTTCGACTCTGAAACCCGTAGTTCAGCATTTGCAAACTCCCCTTGAAAAGAATGAACCGAATGACATGATCATGGCCATAGCCCCACTCTCAGGGGCTCAGAAACATCCTCATGAATTGGATAATTCAAACAATGATAAGGAAGCACCCTTAGCTTCCGCAGCTCAAGACTCTAGCATTTTCTCAGACCATCTGGCTTTGGTGGCAAAGGCAGCTAAGCCTATCTGTTCCTCTAGTTGGATTGATGTTCGTAAGAAAAAAGGTAGAAAGGATCCTCTCTGGTCAACACAATGACTTGACCCTTTCTCCTTGTCTTTGTAATGTTTCATCTTGTTATGCCCATGTATTCCTTGTGGATCTCTTTTAGCATAGCTTAGTCTTCAGTGTTCCCTTGTTCTCTTTCTAGGGGTCTTTTGCTCATTGTCTTGTTCCTTATGAGCAAGGCTATCAGCAATTCTCTGTATCACTTTGTACTTTTTCTTGGTTGAATAGAAGGATTCTCATCTAGCTTATTTACATAAAAAAAAAAAAAATGACAACAAATTTGTCAAACATTACAAACTAGTGATTTAATCCTAAGAGCTTGGACATGGTCTCGTGTTGCCTCTCAAAGGAAAAAGTGCACAAATGTGAACTCACCTTGAGACAAATGGCGAATGAAAAATCACTTGGATTGGATAGTTTCCCACACAAGTTCCACAACACAACAAGGGAATTTTTTGAACTAAATCTCATCTAGGTGTAAAATGAGATTCTATAAACCAAGGTCTGATTGGGATCATTCTCAAATATAGAGATCCTGAACTCATAAAGAACTTGCAACCAATCACTTTGTTATATTTATTTTAAAATTATGGCTAAGGCCCTGGCACTTCACACCAAGCATATCTTACCCATAATTGTGCAACTTGAAGAAACAGGTTTATTCAAGGCTACTTCAATCTAGAAAATGCTATTGTAATCTAGGAGGGCATTGAATGAACTCATTCCCTTTGTCTAGATGCTCTTCTCATCAAAATTATTTTAAAAAAACTTACAATCAAGTGCAATAGCCCTTTATTCTAGCCATGCTAAAAACCTTGGGTTTTAGCTCTTTTTCGTTGGTCTTGTTAATGGTTTTGGCCCTTGTTTGGCTTGCCTCTTTATTAACAAATGTAAATCAAAGGGGATAGGCCTTATCAAAAGCATTCTATTGCTTGAGCCTAATGTTGAGCATCTAATCAATGGTTATTTCGCAGATGACTCCTTCCTTACCATTCTTGAAGAGCAAGCCTCTTGGGATAATGGTATGTAATGACAGAATGTCTCCAAACTTTTTGCATCATGTCTAACTCCAACATTCAATGGGATAAAACTCAACGCTATAGACAAATTCGTGCCATCCCTCTAATTGGCTTGAAGGCAAGGGTTGGTCTTGGATTTGATTGAGTTACATTTTAAAATTCTTGGGTGTACCCTTTGCTTTTCAATCTTCTCCTAAGAAACTCTAGGAATTGGTGGTCCAAAGAGTTGAAAAGAAAATTGAGAAATGGATCACTAAGCCTCTGGCTTTAGCAGCAACACTTCATATTTGACCAAAGTGCATGTAGTAACTCATGTCTATTATTTGGCTTGTTGGGTAACCCTCCATGAGTGCTTATGAAAAATTGGAAAAGGAAAAGGCCCTAAGAAGGCTTCACTAGGCCAACAACTTTGGAGACAAAGGCACTCATAACTAAGTTGCACGATGATAGAAAAGGAGTACAAGTTTCCGAAAGAGGTGCACGCGGAAACCCCCCAATATTTGAGAAGCAAGGAAAGTTGAAACACAATATTACAAAATGTGTGTGTGCTATTTTATAACTAGCACATTATATTGAAACTTTGAAAGAAAGCATTATGAATAAATGAGCAAGAACATTTAAATTACAATGGAGGCTTATTAAAGATGAGTTACCCTAACTAGCATGGCACGGCAAGCTAGAGGAGGTTTATGAAAGACAAATAAGCCAATGACATATATGATATGGGTATAGGAGCTCACTTGGAGAATTTTTGAAAAGGCATATTAAAGACAAGTTACACTAATCAATATGGGACAGCAAGCTACATAAGGTTTATGATAAACAAATAAGCCAATGACAAATGGGTACAAGAGGGAAAAAGTTCGCTTGGAGAACTCATCCGATTTCCAAATTACTTATCGATTTTCCTTCAAAAATTTGCAAAGCCAATTTTTCCTCCCTGTACCCCATATCTATCATTTTCTTATGTATGCCATAAACCTCCTATAGCTTGTTTGTTAGATTTTGTAGCTCGGAGGTACTTCTACATTGTCGACACTCGGCATGTAGAAGAGACCGAGCAAATGTTTCTTCTCTAGTGACTTTATAAAGTGAATTTATATAGTGATTTTATAAAGTGACTTTATAAAGTGATTTTATAAAGTCAAGTTGAGCCTTTTAATATTTAATGGGTAAAAGTGACTTTATGAATTTTGGATCACTTAAGCGATTTAAGTGAACTCAACGAACGATTAAGTCATGACCGTTGATCTCATGAGGGAAAGATTTAATCTTGACTGTCTATCTCATTGGAAGACCAAGGGTTAGGGCAGTTACTCATTAATGAGTAATAAAAGGAGAACTAGAGGAGAAGTGGAGCGCATCTTTGGAGGAGAGTTTGTGTGGAAGTTGAAGATAAGTTTTGTCCCTTTTTCAAGTTTGTCTTGCAATGGGTTGAGTCCTTCTATGATCAATTCCTTCCTACATCCATCTCTTGGAAGGCATCTCTCTTGGAAGCTAAGTCGCCCTGGGCTATAAAATTCCAGGCCACTTGGTAGCTCATACAAATGGAAATTCTTTTTTTTTCATTTGGAAGAAGAGAAATAAAGTTCTATTTAATAAAATGAGGCTTTCTATAAGTTTCTCATGGCTTGCCAGCTTTATAATTCATGCAAAGTTGTGTTATTAGGTCATTTCCAAGTTCAAAACATAGAGATGAAGATGGCCCACCTTCAATGGCTATAGGATTTCTAGTGAGCGGCCATGTAGCATGTACCATGAGCAAGGAGCCACTTGGCATTTCCCCTACTCATTTTGTGTACTCTTAGTAGTTGCATAGGTTTGAGGGTTGGCCATGTAGTTAAAGAAAGAAGGGAGCAGATATATTATTGGCAACCATGGCTTGTGCAATAGAATGAAAATTTTCCAACATTGCAATTGCAATTTCTGAGGTTGAAAATCCACTCAACCTCGAAAATGACATTTGGGATAGGATCATCACAAATGTTGAACCTATCACTAGATATTGGACTCCTTCTAACTATGGATTGATGATTGGTGTTAATCTTATGAATGGACCAAGGGCCATGTTTATGTTTCATTGTTATATGGATAGCTTATTTTTGTTTATCCCTAGTGATTGTTGGTAGGACTTATGGTCATTTTTGGTAATCAACCAACCCAATTTTGATTCTAGCTAATACATGTGGAAATTATGTTTGTGCCACACTTTTTTGTATAAAATGCCAACTATGTACATATTTTGATCATATTAATTGTCAAAGTAAGTATTTTAATCAATATGTATATATAGATATACAGAGAGCGGGTTTATCATTCCTAGTTTATTAGATGGGGTCAATCTTTCAATTTTCATTAATTTTAACCTATGTAAAGTGTAATAAACAAAAACATATATAATATATAAACATTAACAACAATTAATAATCAATAACTAATATGTAATGAAGAGACATCTTCCTTATGAAAGGTCATGTCTCTTAGGAAAGGGTACCCTTGAGTGGGTATATATATGGCCCTCATTCTCAATTGTAATCATCTCATATTATGTATTCATACATTCTTTTTCAATTATTACATTATCCAGATGGATTTCTTTATAATGTTCCAAATATTTTGGATGTTGCTCGTGCTATGAACAGAGTTGGTTCACTTCATTTGGTATCAAAGCAAGTCTGATCCTGGCCCTTGGCCACTAGACTTTTAGTCAAATATCGTTGCCCTTGGCAACATATCTGTTGGTTTTTTACCGCACTCAAATTCTTCACAGTTTCTTTGATCTCTGGTCCACTGACAACAACCAGCGTTTAGTCATTCGACATTTCTATTTCGTTGAAGAAAAAAGGTGATTCCGCTGCAAATTTTAAAGTCCATAAATTATGTTGAAGAAAAAATCAATATGATGCACATTCAAAAGTGTTAAATTTTGAGTTGCTATTAAGTTCTTTTCAATTTACTATACAATAATACCATAAGGAGGATCACTGAGAGAAACACAATCACAAGGTACACAACATTTTATCTTGGGAAACCCTCATGGAGGAGAAAACCCAGCAAAAACTTCCTTAATATAGATTGTCAATACAATGCCAAGATAAAAGACAAAACCACCAAGAATATCCAAGACCAAGCATGCGCCTCTCTCTTCTCCTTCTTCTAACTGCAGCTACCTTCAAAACTTGCGCACTAGATGAGTGACTTGAGTGAGTGAGAGAATGAGGCACCATCCTCTCTTATTTATACAAGCTAATAGGTGCTAGGGTTATGTCTCTTCACCAAGCAGGGTCGACTTCTTCAACTAGTGTTTAAAACCACTTTATTAAGCCCTAGGGGCCAACTTTACAAACAACACCATATAACTATGGTTTGACCAATCCACAAAAGGGGATTTGGTCTTATAAAAGACATAACATGATCAATCCACAAAAGGGGATTTGATCTATATAAAAATACCTCAAATATAATTAGAATATTCTTCGCAGTTACAATATTTTAACACCCCCCTTAACAAGAAGGGTATTCTACTGACATAACCCAAGACAACATCATCAGGAGAGAGAGAGAGGGCAACAACATCATTAGCATCTGAAACACTAACTGGGACATCTATAAATCATCGAAATTTTTTCTCATCATCAATAACATCATCGTTCACATCATGGAGTTGGAGTAGTATCATCATCATCATTCACAGCATGGAGTTGGAATAGCATCTTCATCATCATTCACAGCATAGAGCTGGAATAGCATCATCATTCATAGCATGGAGCTGGAATAGCATCATCATCATCATCATTCACAGCATGGAGTTGGAATAGCATCATCATCATCATTCATCAGCATGAAGCTAAGACATCAGCATCAATAGCATGAAGCTAGAAAACAAATCTCATCAACACGAGATTGGTACATCATCATCAACAACACAAGGTTGGTACAACATCATCAACAACACGAGGTTGAATCAATCAGCATCATCAACATGAGGCTGAAACAACAACATCATCAGCACGAGGCTGAAACAACAACATCATCAACACGAGGTTGAGACAACAACATCATCAACACGAAGTTGAGACAATAACATCATGAACACGAAGTTGAGATAACAACATCATCAACATATGGCAATAGAATGAGGCAGGTGCAACAACAACATTTTGTGGTACTCTGACAAACCATCCTTACCACAACTTCGGGATCTACCCAGGAATCATAAGATTCCCTAGGATATAAAATCCTAACGAAGTTGGTACTCTGACAAACCGTCCTTACCAGACCTTCGGGATCTACCCAGAAATCAAAAGATTCCCTAGGATATAAGATCCTAACAGAGCTACCACTATTGACCATAGCTAGCATATACATGCACAGGTACTCTGACAGACCGTCCTTATCGAACCTTCGGGATCTTCCCAGGGATGATCAATCCCCTAGGATATAAAATCCTAACGGAGCTACCTGTTGTTGGTCAGGATACCATAGTATCATCAGCGTCACTCCCCCTTTCAAGGGAGGTCCTTTCGGACTATACCAAGCTTGTCTCGAAAGTTTTCAAACTTTACACGAGACAGAGGCTTGGTCAACACATCTACAACCTGCTCATTTGTGCCAACATATTAGAGCTTTATAGCTCCTCTCTACACCATATCACGAATGTAGTGATACCGGATTTCTATGTGCTTCGACTTATCATGGAGCACTGGTTTCTCCGTCATCTTTATGCAACTCTGGCTATCACATAGAATCACGGTGGCTTCCATCTCCAGATCGAATAGACCTATCAACAACTTTCGAAGCCATATGGCTTCACAACTAGCGGAACATGCTACAATGTATTCTGCTTATGTCGTGTTGAGAGCAATACTAGATTGCTTCCTTCTCTGCCATGAAGTCATGGTTGACCCCAAACTGAAACAACATCCTAAAGAGCTCTTTCTATCAGAAACACTTCCAGCCCAATCTGAATCAATATAACCAACCCGTTTGTAGTCATGATCTCCAAAGTAACAGAGACCAAAGTCCAACATACCCTTGAGGTATCCCATCACATGTTTTGCAGCAACAAGGTGAACACGTATGGGGCTCTCCCAGATACTGACTCAAGGTGTTCACAGCAAAACATATATATGGCCCGGTATTCGTCAGATACATCAACAATCCAATGATCTGTCTATATAAAGTAGCATCAACCAATTCTGACGAAGTATCAAACAGGAGCTTCAGCTTAGTTTCTATGGGTGTGTTCATGGATTTTCATTCCAACATGTCAAATCTTTTCAGTATTTCAACTGCATACTTTCCTTGGTTAAGGAAGATCTTCTCTGGGCTCTGCCAAACTTCAAGACCTAAGAATTAATGCATCGGGCCTAGGTCTTTCATCTCAAATTCTGCAACGATCTTCTTACAATTTGTGATGAGCTTTTCTTCTCCTATTAAGAATAAGTCATCTCTATACAACAACAATATAACTGGCTCATCATTCATAACCTTGAAGGAAAGGTTAGAATCAACTTTACTCTCGGTAAAGCCCAAGCTCATCAGGAATCTATCAATTCTACCA
Organism: Picea engelmannii; assembly: GCA_009831015.1. Taxonomy (NCBI): domain Eukaryota; kingdom Viridiplantae; phylum Streptophyta; class Pinopsida; order Pinales; family Pinaceae; genus Picea; species Picea engelmannii. Next base: position 96,189 of record ML819078.1, on the reverse strand, counting down.
TACCAAGCTCTGGGAGCTTGAATCAATCCGTACAAAGCTTTCTTCAACCTGCAAACATGAGTCTTTCTACCTTCAACTTCAAATCAAATTTACACACCACTTTGTACCAAATTGGCACACTTGTTAAACTGTAACTCAATCTGCACAATCATGTGCTAGCTCTATGTGCTTTCTACAAAGCACTATCTGTCTGAGAGTATGTTCTTTACTTTCTCTGCAATTGTTCCTTCTAGAACCAGGACTCTGCACTTGCAGCTGCTATTTCTGAAGTTGAGAATGACTTGTTCTATTCTCACTGTAGTTGTTGAACTATGAGGGTAGCTCCTCTATTCTATCATGGCAACAACTTCATCTAAGAGTGGCTCAGTAACTGATACTGAAGATATCTCTTCTTATTTCATGGAGGTAACTTTATCTACTATTGTAGTCATGTCTCCATGACCCAACTAACGTACTACACCAACTGGCACTGGAGATAACTCAATCTCAAATAGAGGGATTGTTCCCCTGAATCTAATACTGTATTGAAATCATGGTTGTTCCGGTTGTCTTCATGAACACTGAAACTATTTCTTCGATTACTACAGTAAGTGTCTCGTCATAGTCTTCTCCCTCTTGCTGGGAGAATCCTCTGGACACAAATCAAGCTTGTACATCTTTATATTGCTATCTGCAACATGCTTGATATATTAGATCAATCTTGGAGTCATCATTGACTTCCTTTCTTGTCGTAAGGAAAAATCCATATCCCAATCCTTTTGAATGGCTTCCTTCTCTGTCACTGAAACAAGGGAATCTTCCCAAGGGATTTCATGTCTCCTAGAGGTCTCTGAAGCTACGATCTAGTCTTCTCAACTCATGGCATTTGTCTGTCAGTTCTGGAAAATGTCTCCTTTTGCCATCTGATCCTCTCTGAGATCAGGCTCATTCTGAGTCTTGATTTCTTCTGAATCTACAAGGACTTCATCGTCTCTACAGGATATACTTGGTGTTGAATACCAAGTCTTAATATGAAAAGTTGAGTAAGACTTCAAACGAATTTTGCTTCCTGTCAAGGCGGCTTCATTATCCATTGACCAAGTCTACTGTAAGTTCTATTCTAATGTTTGGTCATCTTTGGAGCCTTCTACTCATCACAATCAATCTCCATATGAGATACTATGTATCTCAAAAATAGTTTCTTCTTCATCTTCTTTGGTACATGAATGTATACGGTCATGTACATAATTTGTTTCATGTCTCATCTAATCTGTTGCCTTCTGTAACCGTCACTTTAGCTTCCTTAGGGCACCTGTGACCTGCCTAGAACAAGAACAACAACATCCAAGAATAATACTCTTTATAATAATAATAAAGCAAAAGCGAGAACAATCACCACAGTAGCTCCTTTAGACCTATCACTTGTGAGGGTTAAAAGTAAGAAATACTATAATGAGAGCAACACTCTTCTAGTGTTGTGATCACTCATTCCTCCACGGTAACCTGGAGGCAAAACAAGAAGTTTTTCCTAGAGGAGATGTTAGTTATATCTGGTAAATGATTACAATAAGCATTTGTCTCAATATGCTCACATGCTACCAAGTATAATACTTTTCAAAGATTGTTATCTCAACTATAGTGTTTACTTGTAATGAGGTAGTTATCAAACTTGTCGTGTGCAAATTTGAAATTTATCAACTTAATCAATCAATCCTGGAACCTGGAGTCTTGTCCTCAAGAATGAGTGTGTTGCTTTTCTTCCAAGTCTCCTTCACTCAAGATGACAAGTGCTTTCTTTAACTTGTCCTCTGTGCTAAGACAATATGTTGGGGTGCATTATTCTTCTGAATAAGTTGGATCTGAGATCCCTCTGGATCTACGAATTGATATTTAGACAAAAGATCCTTTATCTTGCAAATACCCTTTAGAATAATGATACAGTTTGAACATATGTAAGTACATACCTTTAACAGTATCAATAGGTAGTGGCACCATCTGGCACATCAGTAAATAACAAACCTTTAAAACTTCAAAGGTGCTTTAATAGTTAGTTGGATATTTGATAGGATAAGTCTCACTAGGACGATAACGCTTTTACTGTAACTAGTGTTGGCACTGCAACTGGTGTTGCAACTGGCATGAAGGAACTGGCACTGCAACTAGTGCTACAAATGGCATGAAGGAACTGGCACTGCAACTGCAACCGATACTACAACTGCCACTACAACTTAGGGTTTTATGAGGAAACCCTAATTTTCAAACTTCAAAATTTGGAATTCTAATACAAGGACTAGATGCACTCGACTGAGGAGAGTTTGTTGGAGCTGTCTGATTTTAAAATTTCAAGTTTTACCCCTTGAAACTGGACCTGCGCAAATCTGGACTGGGACTTCTAGTACTAGTTCTGGTTTCCTGGTTTTCTAGTACCAGTAAAAACTAGGGTTTCACTTTTTCGAAGGCTCTGGCCACTGAAAAGGTGCACTCAAGCTGCCAATGAGTTAGCTAGTCTAGGGTGCACTTCCCTCGATGGTTTTTAGTCAAAAATTCATTTCCAATAAAAAACCCTATTTTTCTTGTACGGCAACAGTGACGTTTTTTGTTACCCAGTGAAAGGTCCTCTACTCAATTTAGCTCTGATTCCATGTTAAATTTTGAGCTGCTATTAAGTTCTTTTCAATTTACTAGACAATAATAGCATAAGCAGGATCACTGAGAAAAACACAATCACAAGGTACACAGCGTTTTATCCTGGGAAACCCTCATGGGGGAGAAAACCCGACAAAAACTTCCTTAATATAGATTGCCAATACAATGCCAAGATAAAAGACCAAACCACCAAGAATATCCAAGACCAAGCATGTGCCTCTCTCTTCTCCTTCTAACTGCAGCTACCTTCAAAACTTGTGCACTAGATGAGTGACTTGAGTGAGCGAGAGAATGAGGCACCATCCTCTCTTATTTATACTAGCTGATAGGTGCTAGGGTTATGTCTCTTCACCAAGCAAGGCCGACTTCTTCAACTAGTGGTTAAAACCACTTTATTAAGCCCTAGGGGCCGACTTTACAAACAACACCGTATAAATATGGTTTGACCAATCCACAAAAGGGGGTTTGACCTCAAATATAATTAGAATATTCTTCGCAGTTACAATATTTCAACAAAAAGAACACCAGAAAATACGTTGTTATTCGACATTTGTACGAGTTAATTAAAGTTAAAGGGAGAAAAAGGGTGTAATAGTACACACTAAGGAAAGAGAGAAATCAGGAAATGACATGAGTCAAAACAAAATTAAGGTCTGTCCAAATTGAGCCACTATCGATCTTTCATTACAGAAGTCTATTCTCAAACTGTCGAAGAAGTTGTGGACAAAACCATCCAATTGGCATTTTCCCTCATAACCAAGCCATTAAAAGATTCATGTGATAGAAAGACAACTGCAACCCAAGATATGAAACGGTTCTTTTCCCGAAACGTTGGCGGCAACCAAGATCACACCTAGAGATTGCACCGCGGTTATACCCAATATCAAGGTTTACTTTAATCGTTGGAACATAGTATCAGGTTTTGAGTGTATCTATTAGCGCAACCCTCCATAACAGAATAGAAAATAGAAAAAAACATAATAGTAATAAGTTGAACCATAGCATACATCTCCTCGACAACCATCGCGAGTATTGGGAAAGCAAAATAAGCAAATAGTTTGCCTCGGTTTAAACATCAGCGTGGTGAAGAATCAAAAGTCTTGACCTTTTTAAAAAGCAATGACTATGCATCAAATAGAGACATTACTTCTACCTTTTTATATTGTATGGTTATAGAGGTGACCTAACAAAAAAATATAAAATTAGACTAAGGAGTGTTAAATTCAAAGTACCAAGTCATGGAGCTATAATAGTTATAAATTGAAGGAATACATTCAAAAGTTTATTTTATATATATACGAAGTGAAAGGAAGAGAAGTGCACCATTTATTATCGAAAAAGTGGGACCTTCACACTTTGTGCATCCACTTAATTATTAAAGGAGTATAAAAGAGGTCGCATTATTTAAGGGGAGAATCAATAATTGGCGAGAGATGGAAGAAGATTTTCAATTCAAGGTTTTAAGAAGGAAATCATCGGAACACATTAATTAGTGGGACCCACGTATTCACTAATTATACAAAAGTTGGAATTATGGATTCCACACATAATTTTCTACTTTTTTTATCAAAATGGCCTTTTTGTACAAAGGAGTTTACCTATCCAGAATCATTCAAGACATTTGTACAAAGGAGTTTAGCATGACATTTGCTCCAATTGTTACAGAGCTTCTACTTTAATCAAATGGCAAAATGACGCACAACCGACGAAAATAGATACTCTAAAGTTACTTGAACAACTAGATAGAATTCAAGGAAAACTTGAGCAAAGCTTCAACGAGAATGCAAAGAAACTTGAACAAATTAAAATATGTCGAGATAAGGACAATCACCTCAAATGAAAATGCGACATTGACAAGGAGGAATGGGTAGCTCAAGAATTAAACGAAACGAAATCCAACTTGCAAGTCGAGCACCAAACATTGCTCCAACAAGGCACCGCCATCCAATGTACCAAAAAATTGCAGTTGAAAGATCAAAAAGACTTGCATATTAAAAAATTAGAAGACAAAATAGCCAAACTTCAGCAAAACAAGAAGATTCACAACAGAACTATAATGATCTCGAGGACATGTTTTACAAGGAACTAATGGAAAAGGACCAAGAAATTTCTCGTTTAAAAAAGCACAATCAAAAGTTACGTAATCAAATCAAGAAGTCAAAGGATACAAAACAGTGTGTCCAAAAGTTGGAACAAGAAAATCAAGGTCTTAGGAATAAATTATCAAAAAAAGATGAAGAAAATTCTCACTTAAAGAACCTAAATCAAAGGTTGTTGGAACAAATCAAAAAGTTAAAAAATGAGAAACTTGATAATCTAGATGTTAAAAATAAATTCAACAAAGTAGAGAATGAAGAACTTTTACGCGTAAGGAATCATAATCAAAACCTACATACGAAAATCAAGAAGCTAAAGAATAATAAGAAGTCGTTGGAAGAACAAATTATCGAGAAGGAAGCATCAAAGTCTTCAAATGTAAAAATCCAAGTTGTGTAGAAAGGAACGAATACAGATCCAGTTAATATCAAAACTCAAGAAAATGCTAATCCAATTAAAGAAAAGAAATACTCGGATGTTGGAGTACAAATGATGGAAATTCCAAGTATACTTACTAATAAAAATTCGGCAATCAACAAAACAACACCAAGGCACGAAGAAGAAATAATACCGAGAGTAAAACAAGAAAACACTACAAGCACGATAAGGGAAAGTCATGATACAAAGACACCTTATTGACATCCCAATCACAAGAGCAGATATCTTAATCAGTCGGTATATCAACATCGCTCAGAAGGAAAAAAATTGACCTATATTTCGAAAAATATTGATGCCAGTACAATCGAGTCCCATAAGAACAATTCATTTTGGGAATCATATAAGCACCATATTACACACAGAATCCAATTGGGATGGTCAGATCCTTTTACAGTTCAACAATTATGCTCTGTGCTTAGAAGTTCATACCATCTTGTATCATCCACCATAATAGCATCAAGAACCGAAAACCATGCGAATACAACAAAAGTTGGAGCAAGACATAAAGCCTTCCCATAATTATGCTTTGAGGACAAAGAATTTCTAAAGGGGGAGGCAATGTAATAAACAAAAATATATATAATATATAAATATAAATAAATATTAACAATAATTAATAGTGAATAACTAATATGTAATGAAGAGACATCTTCCTAATGAAAGGTCATGTCTCTTAGGAAAGGGTACCCTAGTGTGGGTATATGTATGGCCCTTATTCTCAATTGTAATCATCGCATATCACATATTCATACATTCTTGTTCAATTATTATGTTATCTAGATGGATTTCTTTATAATGTCCCAAATGTTTTGGATGCTCGTGTTGTGAACTACGTTGGTTCAATTCATAAAGAAAAAGATAAAACTAAAATATTAACTTTATAACCCACATTCATCCCACATTCATAAAGCCCCTAGCATAGCATTCTTCTAAAATTTCCATATTACCCTTTAACATATGCCAAAACAACATTAAATTTCAACCATAGAAACAATATAATATAGTACAATAGAGTATTATTCTTCAACTTTTCCACTTGAACAACACTTGATTTCTCCCATGTTCAATGTGAAGAGACCAAATGGTGATGAATGAGTTTGGGAACATCAAGAATAGTGTAAAAGTAACTAGTCATTAACCATTCCATTTCTTAGTCTTCATTGTAATTGACAAACTTGTTAAAAGGCCATTCAGAAATCCTTATATTCCCAATCTTTTCATATTCCTAGTGACCACATTGTTACACCTCATATTGTATGATGTTTCACATTGTGATTTGCATATAGTACTTTTTGAGCATTGGAACAACTTGGGGGATACATCTTAATGGAGCCCTTTCTCTTCATAGCATCATGTTAATTGATGGAGGTGTTTGGTTGGGAGAGTCTCACTTCTCCTTGATTAGATGATTATGCTTATTGGTTTGGTGGTCTTCTCACAGGTGCTTGCCTGGTTGATCACCCCTTGGTTGCACATTTGATGCTTATGGAACATGCTATCTCATCATGATGCAGTTTTGGTATACTTGTTTATCTTGGATGTGCTACATCTTGTTCTTGGATGATGTTCTAGCCCCCTAAGGAGTCAGATGATGATGTTAGGAGGTAGATGTTTCATGATGTTGTAGGAGCTTCCTAGTGACTTTTACATGGTGATGTTGTATTATTTGTGTTACTAGGAGGGGGTGTTCTACATGGTCCTCTCGTGTTGAATGTGTTATGGGGACATACTTGATGATTGGATTGGTTAGCATTTTCTATTGTCCCCTTTTCCTTTGGCTTTGATGTTGATGTGGTTGGATGATGCATGTTGTGGTAGTGCACCTGCCTTGGTGGGATTTCCCTAGGTGATATGAGTTAATGCTGTAATGTTTGCCAGACATCACCTATATGGAATCTATTTGATGGTGTCAGTACCCTTATTGATGTAATTTTTCCCAAGTTTAAGTTAGAGTGGGGGCATACTTTATACATCTTTGGTGATCAAGCCTTTTCCTAAGGTTTGATGAGGTATTTATCATGTTATAGTCCTTGGTGACGCACCCTAATTTCAAGGGTTGAGCTTATATGTTATCATTGAATTGTTATCATGGTGGGGTTATTGCTAGGGAGAGCAACTTATTTACATGGTACAACACTTGTTGGAGTACACCCCCCCCCCAATTGGCACACATGTTCATGTTGATTTAATCAGTTGGTGACCACTGGAAGGTTGGACTATGGTTTTATTAGAGCATTAACCTTTGCTCACACATGTTGAGGTTGATTTAAACATTCAATCATTAATTTAATCCATTTTATCCATATTAGAGTGAATTGCTTGAGCACCCTACTTCACTTGGCAGTTGTTCACACTTGGAGGGGTTTATTTGGAGGAGACTTAGGGTTGTTGATGGAGCACTCCTTTCTTGGGCACAACTGTCAGGGTTCGCATGCAATATTTTATCATTATTTGAGAGGTTAGCACACTTCTCTAGGTCACACATCATATGGGGATTATTTTATTGATTGTGTGTGCTTGATGTAGTTACATGGCACAGTTTTCTACAGCACACCTCTCTTAGGTGCTCTCACATCATTATTGCATGGATATTTCAGCTACACTTGGAATCTTTTGACTTCTCTTGGAAAGAGTCCTCAGCTCTTTGACTTCGTACATATATTATTTTATTGGAGGTGGCTATGGAGGAGTTTTAATGAGGGGCATGTGCCATATTAGGAGTGCCACATGTGTCACTTTTCATGCTCTTGCTTGGTATTCTTCCTATTTTTGGAGCATTATCTTGGAGCACACACGTGTGGAGATATTCCACTTGCTATTTTGGGGTTTGACCACGTCTTTTCTTGTGGAGTGCTCCATCTAGTTGGCACTTTGCACATTCATCCATGGAGTTGATTGCCTTGGGATTCACACATGTGGATTGGTTGCATGCATCTTGTGGACCACTTCCTATTTTGGGGATGGTTGTTATGGAGCATTCTCTTAGGAGGATTCTTTTATTGTTTTATCTCTGATGCATCTTGGAGAGCAAACTTAGCTAGCTCTTCTAGGTGGACCTTGGAGCACATCCTCCTATGTCGAAGATATTCTAATATATTTTGTATGCATGCATCTTGGAGAGTGCATTATATGTGGAACAATAGTATGTTGACTTAGTTATCATGCATATTTTTAGTTGTATTCCCTCTCTTGGAGATCTTCATTGTATTTTTCTTCCTATTTTTGGATGAGGACGAGCTCTCTTAGAGAGGCTAATGTCCACATAGTTTGATATGGTCAATGATGGATTAAGGAGGGATCTAACTACTTCATTTTTGTATTACTTCTTTGACTTGTCATCAAGTTAGTTGGAGGAAAATATTTGTTTATCGTAAGAGAGAAGAGACTCCCTATAAAGAGGAGCTTTCTTTCCATTGTAATGGTTGTTGAGACTTTGGGGATTGAGGAGCTCTTCCCTTGGGCTACATTTGTACATCATATGCTTGGAGCATTACGGAAGATTGGAGGTATAGCGTCTTGTTTATGTGAGCCTTCATGTTTGAATATTTTGATATGTTGATTTTTATTATAGGAAACCCTTGTATTTTTGTTGTGAAGGTCTTGTAATGAACCATATTTCATTTAGATAATGTAATGTGAGGATATAATCCCTATTATTATTGTTGTTATGTTAAGCTTACATCTAACAAACCTAGTTGCCCCTAGCATGATATGGCATCAACTTCATAGCAATATTTTAGAATAGCACCCCTAGCTTTCCAATGTTTTATTTTCTGCAATAATTTTTGGAAAGTTAAGGTTCTTTGTGGCATGCATAGCAGCCCTTATTACCTTACAGCTTCATGCATTCGCCCTCTTGGATCCATACCTCCTTGACTCCATTTTTCCCAAGGTTCAATTAGGCACTTGGTCTTGGGTTTCTCTACCTTCCACTCGTGTTCTCACACTATTTACTAATAATAACTCTAAAAACTCTAAAAACATTGTTGTGATTATCCACCATGACAAAAACATACTATGTGGTATTCAAAGTTAAGTGTTTTAAAAATTGGTCAAACAGGAACCAGCACTAGTTGGTTTGACCCTAAAGGAAGACAAATCAACTGGTTCGGCCACCGAACCAGCTAGTTTGGTACAGAATTGATCAAGCAAATTGGTCCAACCAGTTCGACATTGAACTGGCCTGGGCCCACTCATGTTAAAAAACCAAAACAGTAAAAAAAATAAAAATAAAAACAAATCCCTGCACCCTAATACAATGTTATATAAGGACTTTGCATATTTGGTCTCTAATGGTTTGGATTTACATTGGTGTACATGAATATATAGATAGATAGACAGATAGATTAAAATTTTCATATTTTATGTATTTTTACTAAACCAAGTTGCCGATCAACTCCAATCCAAGTCTGGTCTAACCCTTGGCTAATTCTAAGTCCAATTCAACTTTTAGAACATTGATTCAAAGACCCACTGCATAGAGAATATTTCTTATGGTGTAAATGTGGAACGAGTGAGTGAATATTTTCTTGGATAACCAATGCCACATGAGAACCAATTGGGATAGGGATCATCCAAACATCCTAAAATTATCAAGAAATGTCTCCCAAACCTCCCTAGTTTTGGTACATCTAGGGGTCGTGGGAACTCCCCCATCTCCTCAAGGATATCCCTTTCCAAATAGGGACTTTTCCTTGTTGACCCCAGGCTCCTAAGGATGGGGAAATGTAGGGGACATGCTCCCAAGGAGTGGTGAGAGGTTCCTATGCTACACTGATTAAAAGAGAAAATGGAGGGTTAAGTGATTAGGTGGGCATGTCTCTAATAAAATAACTTTTTTCTGAACATTGACTTTAGGAATCTAAAAATTACTAAATAAGCCATCACAATTTTTGTTTTTCACTTCATTTAATGTAATTTGACAATGCCCATTTTGTTAAAATTAATGAAGCTACCAGAGCCATTCTCCAAGAGGATGGAAAATCCCCTAGTTGTGATCTAGGGCCCCCAGTACACTCCTGGGGTTCTTGGTCTCGAACCAAGCAGTTAGCGCCATGGCAAAAGACCCTAGTTGGGCCTGTTGAGATTTGGGTACCTTGGAAAGTGGTCCCCATGAGTTTATGAGTCTCTAAACACAAATGGGGAGACTATTACCCTTGTACTTTAATTTATGATTCTAATTTCGCTTTGACTTGGGAGATTCAAGTCAAAAATTAAATATGTCACTTAATCATTAAAGTGACAATTAATTCACAAAGTGGGTGAATTAATAGACATAAAGGAACTAAGGAAAGTGGGTTTCCTTAGTGAGATTTTTGGATTAGATCTCACCCACTGATTAGACTTGACTAGATTGGATCTAGGCCATTGATCTATTAGGGCTTGGCCAAAGGAGGCTAAAGGAGGGTATAGTGCATTTACGAGATTCATTCTTCACTTGTGAGAAGAGGAGAAGAGGAGGAGAGCTAGGGCGCATTTCTTAAGGAGAGGAGGACGCACTTGCATGAGGGTTTGAGGAGGAAGCCTTTGTTGAGTTGAGAGAGCTTGGAGATGTGTAAGTTTTAAACCTGCGAAGTAAAGCAATGCATATAGATTCTTAAGCAATACAGAAATTAATCAATCACTCATACACAGAGTACACAAAGATTTTATACCGGAAACCCTCAACCGGGAAAACCTTTCATATTTTCATTATATCGAATTTCACCATTTGCCATACAATATATACAATGTTTTTAGGTATTCCATAGATACCAAAACCCTAATCCCTTAATCCGGGATTAATTTACAAATCCGCTAAAAATAGCAAAAACCACCCAAAAAAAAAAAAATCGAGGCACTGCCCCA
>ML819078.1:61826-82065 GCA_009831015.1 Picea engelmannii | reverse complement strand
TTTAGCTCTGATTCCATGTTAAATTTTGAGCTGCTATTAAGTTCTTTTCAATTTACTAGACAATAATAGCATAAGCAGGATCACTGAGAAAAACACAATCACAAGGTACACAGCGTTTTATCCTGGGAAACCCTCATGGGGGAGAAAACCCGACAAAAACTTCCTTAATATAGATTGCCAATACAATGCCAAGATAAAAGACCAAACCACCAAGAATATCCAAGACCAAGCATGTGCCTCTCTCTTCTCCTTCTAACTGCAGCTACCTTCAAAACTTGTGCACTAGATGAGTGACTTGAGTGAGCGAGAGAATGAGGCACCATCCTCTCTTATTTATACTAGCTGATAGGTGCTAGGGTTATGTCTCTTCACCAAGCAAGGCCGACTTCTTCAACTAGTGGTTAAAACCACTTTATTAAGCCCTAGGGGCCGACTTTACAAACAACACCGTATAAATATGGTTTGACCAATCCACAAAAGGGGGTTTGACCTCAAATATAATTAGAATATTCTTCGCAGTTACAATATTTCAACAAAAAGAACACCAGAAAATACGTTGTTATTCGACATTTGTACGAGTTAATTAAAGTTAAAGGGAGAAAAAGGGTGTAATAGTACACACTAAGGAAAGAGAGAAATCAGGAAATGACATGAGTCAAAACAAAATTAAGGTCTGTCCAAATTGAGCCACTATCGATCTTTCATTACAGAAGTCTATTCTCAAACTGTCGAAGAAGTTGTGGACAAAACCATCCAATTGGCATTTTCCCTCATAACCAAGCCATTAAAAGATTCATGTGATAGAAAGACAACTGCAACCCAAGATATGAAACGGTTCTTTTCCCGAAACGTTGGCGGCAACCAAGATCACACCTAGAGATTGCACCGCGGTTATACCCAATATCAAGGTTTACTTTAATCGTTGGAACATAGTATCAGGTTTTGAGTGTATCTATTAGCGCAACCCTCCATAACAGAATAGAAAATAGAAAAAAACATAATAGTAATAAGTTGAACCATAGCATACATCTCCTCGACAACCATCGCGAGTATTGGGAAAGCAAAATAAGCAAATAGTTTGCCTCGGTTTAAACATCAGCGTGGTGAAGAATCAAAAGTCTTGACCTTTTTAAAAAGCAATGACTATGCATCAAATAGAGACATTACTTCTACCTTTTTATATTGTATGGTTATAGAGGTGACCTAACAAAAAAATATAAAATTAGACTAAGGAGTGTTAAATTCAAAGTACCAAGTCATGGAGCTATAATAGTTATAAATTGAAGGAATACATTCAAAAGTTTATTTTATATATATACGAAGTGAAAGGAAGAGAAGTGCACCATTTATTATCGAAAAAGTGGGACCTTCACACTTTGTGCATCCACTTAATTATTAAAGGAGTATAAAAGAGGTCGCATTATTTAAGGGGAGAATCAATAATTGGCGAGAGATGGAAGAAGATTTTCAATTCAAGGTTTTAAGAAGGAAATCATCGGAACACATTAATTAGTGGGACCCACGTATTCACTAATTATACAAAAGTTGGAATTATGGATTCCACACATAATTTTCTACTTTTTTTATCAAAATGGCCTTTTTGTACAAAGGAGTTTACCTATCCAGAATCATTCAAGACATTTGTACAAAGGAGTTTAGCATGACATTTGCTCCAATTGTTACAGAGCTTCTACTTTAATCAAATGGCAAAATGACGCACAACCGACGAAAATAGATACTCTAAAGTTACTTGAACAACTAGATAGAATTCAAGGAAAACTTGAGCAAAGCTTCAACGAGAATGCAAAGAAACTTGAACAAATTAAAATATGTCGAGATAAGGACAATCACCTCAAATGAAAATGCGACATTGACAAGGAGGAATGGGTAGCTCAAGAATTAAACGAAACGAAATCCAACTTGCAAGTCGAGCACCAAACATTGCTCCAACAAGGCACCGCCATCCAATGTACCAAAAAATTGCAGTTGAAAGATCAAAAAGACTTGCATATTAAAAAATTAGAAGACAAAATAGCCAAACTTCAGCAAAACAAGAAGATTCACAACAGAACTATAATGATCTCGAGGACATGTTTTACAAGGAACTAATGGAAAAGGACCAAGAAATTTCTCGTTTAAAAAAGCACAATCAAAAGTTACGTAATCAAATCAAGAAGTCAAAGGATACAAAACAGTGTGTCCAAAAGTTGGAACAAGAAAATCAAGGTCTTAGGAATAAATTATCAAAAAAAGATGAAGAAAATTCTCACTTAAAGAACCTAAATCAAAGGTTGTTGGAACAAATCAAAAAGTTAAAAAATGAGAAACTTGATAATCTAGATGTTAAAAATAAATTCAACAAAGTAGAGAATGAAGAACTTTTACGCGTAAGGAATCATAATCAAAACCTACATACGAAAATCAAGAAGCTAAAGAATAATAAGAAGTCGTTGGAAGAACAAATTATCGAGAAGGAAGCATCAAAGTCTTCAAATGTAAAAATCCAAGTTGTGTAGAAAGGAACGAATACAGATCCAGTTAATATCAAAACTCAAGAAAATGCTAATCCAATTAAAGAAAAGAAATACTCGGATGTTGGAGTACAAATGATGGAAATTCCAAGTATACTTACTAATAAAAATTCGGCAATCAACAAAACAACACCAAGGCACGAAGAAGAAATAATACCGAGAGTAAAACAAGAAAACACTACAAGCACGATAAGGGAAAGTCATGATACAAAGACACCTTATTGACATCCCAATCACAAGAGCAGATATCTTAATCAGTCGGTATATCAACATCGCTCAGAAGGAAAAAAATTGACCTATATTTCGAAAAATATTGATGCCAGTACAATCGAGTCCCATAAGAACAATTCATTTTGGGAATCATATAAGCACCATATTACACACAGAATCCAATTGGGATGGTCAGATCCTTTTACAGTTCAACAATTATGCTCTGTGCTTAGAAGTTCATACCATCTTGTATCATCCACCATAATAGCATCAAGAACCGAAAACCATGCGAATACAACAAAAGTTGGAGCAAGACATAAAGCCTTCCCATAATTATGCTTTGAGGACAAAGAATTTCTAAAGGGGGAGGCAATGTAATAAACAAAAATATATATAATATATAAATATAAATAAATATTAACAATAATTAATAGTGAATAACTAATATGTAATGAAGAGACATCTTCCTAATGAAAGGTCATGTCTCTTAGGAAAGGGTACCCTAGTGTGGGTATATGTATGGCCCTTATTCTCAATTGTAATCATCGCATATCACATATTCATACATTCTTGTTCAATTATTATGTTATCTAGATGGATTTCTTTATAATGTCCCAAATGTTTTGGATGCTCGTGTTGTGAACTACGTTGGTTCAATTCATAAAGAAAAAGATAAAACTAAAATATTAACTTTATAACCCACATTCATCCCACATTCATAAAGCCCCTAGCATAGCATTCTTCTAAAATTTCCATATTACCCTTTAACATATGCCAAAACAACATTAAATTTCAACCATAGAAACAATATAATATAGTACAATAGAGTATTATTCTTCAACTTTTCCACTTGAACAACACTTGATTTCTCCCATGTTCAATGTGAAGAGACCAAATGGTGATGAATGAGTTTGGGAACATCAAGAATAGTGTAAAAGTAACTAGTCATTAACCATTCCATTTCTTAGTCTTCATTGTAATTGACAAACTTGTTAAAAGGCCATTCAGAAATCCTTATATTCCCAATCTTTTCATATTCCTAGTGACCACATTGTTACACCTCATATTGTATGATGTTTCACATTGTGATTTGCATATAGTACTTTTTGAGCATTGGAACAACTTGGGGGATACATCTTAATGGAGCCCTTTCTCTTCATAGCATCATGTTAATTGATGGAGGTGTTTGGTTGGGAGAGTCTCACTTCTCCTTGATTAGATGATTATGCTTATTGGTTTGGTGGTCTTCTCACAGGTGCTTGCCTGGTTGATCACCCCTTGGTTGCACATTTGATGCTTATGGAACATGCTATCTCATCATGATGCAGTTTTGGTATACTTGTTTATCTTGGATGTGCTACATCTTGTTCTTGGATGATGTTCTAGCCCCCTAAGGAGTCAGATGATGATGTTAGGAGGTAGATGTTTCATGATGTTGTAGGAGCTTCCTAGTGACTTTTACATGGTGATGTTGTATTATTTGTGTTACTAGGAGGGGGTGTTCTACATGGTCCTCTCGTGTTGAATGTGTTATGGGGACATACTTGATGATTGGATTGGTTAGCATTTTCTATTGTCCCCTTTTCCTTTGGCTTTGATGTTGATGTGGTTGGATGATGCATGTTGTGGTAGTGCACCTGCCTTGGTGGGATTTCCCTAGGTGATATGAGTTAATGCTGTAATGTTTGCCAGACATCACCTATATGGAATCTATTTGATGGTGTCAGTACCCTTATTGATGTAATTTTTCCCAAGTTTAAGTTAGAGTGGGGGCATACTTTATACATCTTTGGTGATCAAGCCTTTTCCTAAGGTTTGATGAGGTATTTATCATGTTATAGTCCTTGGTGACGCACCCTAATTTCAAGGGTTGAGCTTATATGTTATCATTGAATTGTTATCATGGTGGGGTTATTGCTAGGGAGAGCAACTTATTTACATGGTACAACACTTGTTGGAGTACACCCCCCCCCCAATTGGCACACATGTTCATGTTGATTTAATCAGTTGGTGACCACTGGAAGGTTGGACTATGGTTTTATTAGAGCATTAACCTTTGCTCACACATGTTGAGGTTGATTTAAACATTCAATCATTAATTTAATCCATTTTATCCATATTAGAGTGAATTGCTTGAGCACCCTACTTCACTTGGCAGTTGTTCACACTTGGAGGGGTTTATTTGGAGGAGACTTAGGGTTGTTGATGGAGCACTCCTTTCTTGGGCACAACTGTCAGGGTTCGCATGCAATATTTTATCATTATTTGAGAGGTTAGCACACTTCTCTAGGTCACACATCATATGGGGATTATTTTATTGATTGTGTGTGCTTGATGTAGTTACATGGCACAGTTTTCTACAGCACACCTCTCTTAGGTGCTCTCACATCATTATTGCATGGATATTTCAGCTACACTTGGAATCTTTTGACTTCTCTTGGAAAGAGTCCTCAGCTCTTTGACTTCGTACATATATTATTTTATTGGAGGTGGCTATGGAGGAGTTTTAATGAGGGGCATGTGCCATATTAGGAGTGCCACATGTGTCACTTTTCATGCTCTTGCTTGGTATTCTTCCTATTTTTGGAGCATTATCTTGGAGCACACACGTGTGGAGATATTCCACTTGCTATTTTGGGGTTTGACCACGTCTTTTCTTGTGGAGTGCTCCATCTAGTTGGCACTTTGCACATTCATCCATGGAGTTGATTGCCTTGGGATTCACACATGTGGATTGGTTGCATGCATCTTGTGGACCACTTCCTATTTTGGGGATGGTTGTTATGGAGCATTCTCTTAGGAGGATTCTTTTATTGTTTTATCTCTGATGCATCTTGGAGAGCAAACTTAGCTAGCTCTTCTAGGTGGACCTTGGAGCACATCCTCCTATGTCGAAGATATTCTAATATATTTTGTATGCATGCATCTTGGAGAGTGCATTATATGTGGAACAATAGTATGTTGACTTAGTTATCATGCATATTTTTAGTTGTATTCCCTCTCTTGGAGATCTTCATTGTATTTTTCTTCCTATTTTTGGATGAGGACGAGCTCTCTTAGAGAGGCTAATGTCCACATAGTTTGATATGGTCAATGATGGATTAAGGAGGGATCTAACTACTTCATTTTTGTATTACTTCTTTGACTTGTCATCAAGTTAGTTGGAGGAAAATATTTGTTTATCGTAAGAGAGAAGAGACTCCCTATAAAGAGGAGCTTTCTTTCCATTGTAATGGTTGTTGAGACTTTGGGGATTGAGGAGCTCTTCCCTTGGGCTACATTTGTACATCATATGCTTGGAGCATTACGGAAGATTGGAGGTATAGCGTCTTGTTTATGTGAGCCTTCATGTTTGAATATTTTGATATGTTGATTTTTATTATAGGAAACCCTTGTATTTTTGTTGTGAAGGTCTTGTAATGAACCATATTTCATTTAGATAATGTAATGTGAGGATATAATCCCTATTATTATTGTTGTTATGTTAAGCTTACATCTAACAAACCTAGTTGCCCCTAGCATGATATGGCATCAACTTCATAGCAATATTTTAGAATAGCACCCCTAGCTTTCCAATGTTTTATTTTCTGCAATAATTTTTGGAAAGTTAAGGTTCTTTGTGGCATGCATAGCAGCCCTTATTACCTTACAGCTTCATGCATTCGCCCTCTTGGATCCATACCTCCTTGACTCCATTTTTCCCAAGGTTCAATTAGGCACTTGGTCTTGGGTTTCTCTACCTTCCACTCGTGTTCTCACACTATTTACTAATAATAACTCTAAAAACTCTAAAAACATTGTTGTGATTATCCACCATGACAAAAACATACTATGTGGTATTCAAAGTTAAGTGTTTTAAAAATTGGTCAAACAGGAACCAGCACTAGTTGGTTTGACCCTAAAGGAAGACAAATCGATTGGTTCGACCACCAAACCAGCTAGTTTGGTACAGAATTGATCAAGCAAATTGGTCCAACCAGTTCGACATTGAACTGGCCTGGGCCCATTCATGTTAAAAAACCAAAACAATAAAAAAAATAAAAATAAAAACAAATCCCTGCACCCTAATACAATGTTATATAAGGACTTTGCATATTTGGTCTCTAATGGTTTGGATTTACATTGGTGTACATGAATATATAGATAGATAGACAAATAGATTAAAATTTTCATATTTTATGTATTTTTACTAAACCAAGTTGCCGATCAACTCCAATCCAAGTCTGGTCTAACCCTTGGCTAATTCTGAGTCCAATTCAACTTTTAGAACATTGATTCAAAGACCCACTGCATAGAGAATATTTCTTATGGTGTAAATGTCGAACGAGTGAGTGAATCTTTTCTTGGATAACCAATGCCACATGAGCACCAATTGGGATAGGGATCATCCAAACATCCTAAAATTATCAAGAAATGTCTCTCAAACCTCCCTAGTTTTGGTACATCTAGGGGTCGTGGGAACTCCCCCATCTCCTCAAGGATATCCCTTTCCAAATAGGGACTTTTCCTTGTCGTCCCTAGGCTCCTAAGGATGGGGAAATGTAGGGGACATGCTCCCAAGGAGTGGTGAGAGGTTCCTATGCTACACTGATTAAAAGAGAAAATGGAGGGTTAAGTGATTAGGTGGGCATGTCTCTAATAAAATAACTTTTTTTTGAACATTGACTTTAGGAATCTAAAAATTACTAAATAAGCCATCACAATTTTTGTTTTTCACTTCATTTAATGTAATTTGACAATGCCCATTTTGTTAAAATTAATGAAGCTGCCAGAGCCATTCTCCAAGAGGATGGAAAATCCCCCTAGTTGTGATCTAGGGCCCCCAGTACACTCCTGGGGTTCTTGGTCTCAGACCAAGCAGTTAGCACCATGGCAAAAGACCCTAGTTGGGCCTGTTGAGATTTGGGTACCTTAGAAAGTGGTCCCCATGTGTTTATGAGTCTCTAAACACAAAGGGGGAGACTATTACCCTTGTACTTTAATTTATGATTCTAATTTCGCTTTGACTTGGGAGATTCAAGTCAAAAATTAAATATGTCACTTAATCATTAAAGTGACAATTAATTCACAAAGTGGGTGAATTAATAAACATAAAAGAACTAAGGAAAGTGGGTTTCCTTAGTGAGATTTTTGGATTAGATCTCACCCACTGATTAGACTTGGCTAGATTGGATCTAGGCCATTGATCTATTAGGGCTTGGCCAAAGGAGGCTAAAGGAGGGTATAGTGCATTTATGAGATTCATTCTTCACTTGTGAGAAGAGGAGAAGAGGAGGAGAGCTAGGACGCATTTCTTGAGGAAAGGAGGGCGCACTTGCATGAGGGTTTGAGGAGGAAGCCTTTGTTGAGTTGAGAGAGCTTGGAGATGTGTAAGTTTTAAACCTGTGAAGTAAAGCAATGCATATAGATTCTTAAGCAATACAGAAATTAATCAATCGCTCATACACAGAGTACACAGAGATTTTATACCGGAAACCCTCAACCGGGAAAACTTTTCTTATTTTCATTATATCGAATTTCACCATTCGCCATACAATATATACAATGTTTTTAGGTATTCCGTAGATACCAAAACCCTAATCCCTTAATCCGGGATTAATTTACAAATCCGCTAAAAATAGCAAAAACCGCCCCAAAAAAAAAATTTCGGGGCGCTGCCCCAAACGCTACGCGTAACCAGGGGGGGGCATACCTGCCCCCCCTGGGACCCCCCTAGGAAAGCGCCCGGCACACACGGCAGAACTCTAGGTGAAGGGATCGTCAGACGCAGTTGTCATATCTGACGCACCCACACACACACACACATGCAAAGAATATAACACATACCCAACAAGATGCCTTCCATGGAGGCTTGGCTACCATTCTAGAGGAGGACGCATACTTGTGATAGAGGGCGCATTTGCTAGTGGAGGGGGCGCAACCTTGAGAGGAGGAGCGCACATCTAGTAGAGAAGGCTCTACCCATTGCTTGGAGGCTCACTCCCTTTGTTGTGGCTTACTCTTGTGCTATAGAGGGAGCCATTAGGAGTGAGGGAGCATGAGTCTAGGAGGGATGGTGCATTCTATGGAGGTGGGCCCATTTGCTTGAGGAGGAGGCGCATTCTTGGAGGGAGGGCGCATCAAGCAAGGTGGGAACCCATTCTTGGTGGGTTTTATCTAGTAGAAAGCAAGCACACTTCATGAGAGGTTGAGGGTGCTTGGCTAGGGAGGATTCATCCCCTTGTTGAGTTTTGCATGAGGAGGGGGCGCACTTGAGGAGAGGGGCGCACCATTACTTGGAGGAGGATTTCTTGTGAGGAGGAGGCTACTTCAAAGGCAAAGACAAAGACAAGGCAAGCAAGAGCAAAGGCAAAGCAAAGGATCAGGATAAAGACAAAGCAAGCAAGAGGAAGAAAGGCTCACCAAGGCAAGGGGCGCCTTACTTCACAAGGCTTGTGGGGAGGTCTTCAAGGAACTCCAAGGCATCCGAGAGTGGTTGCTATTGTACCAGGTTCACTTGTATATGTTTCCTGTGTTGTACATTTTGCTTTCAGGCCTTCTATATATATCTGCTCCAAACTCGTTTTCCCCATGGGGGGGGGTTTTCCAGGGTCATGTTGACCAAAAATTTGTGTCAATTTTATGCATGCTTAAAAGTGTAGATCGGCATTTTAAAGTTAAAGATCTAGAGGTAGTGTTATGTGTTTTGATGTATATTGCATGTGCTAACATTGAGTAAAGAAAACACTTACAAGGGCACTTAACTATCAAATATTGGGCAGAAAGTTTGGTGATTGTTTGTTGTCCTAAAACAGCAGCAAAAGACAGCCACACAATTGAAACTTAGAGCCATACTAAGGTCAAGGACAAACCTTAGATGGCAGCCTCATAGGACCTCAGAAATTCTACAGGGACCAAGCAGTTTGATGGTATAAGTCCCTATATGTGTTCTAGGGCCCCTGGATGTGTTTCAGGGAATCCTTGCTCAGCGCTTGGATTGATCCTTGGTTGTGTACCTTGGTGGTTAAGACCCTAGTTGTGATCTAGGGCCCCCAGATGTGTTCTAGCGTATCCTGGTATGGGACCAGGCAGTTTCTTGGTTAAGCACCAAGCCGAAATGATGTGTGACCTTCTTCTCTCCCGAGATGGTCCATGTGACCTAGGAGCAGTTAAGAAGAAGGGCATGATCACATCATTGACCCTCCTCATATGCTGGGATGATAAAAACTTATAAATTATATCATGAGACTCATGTGGAAAAATCTGCCATTAAAGAAGGACTTAACTTTTGACTTGTCTTATTGTTTTGAAACCCCCCTTGCTTGAGTTACGCCCCCCCTTAATTGTTGTTTGGGTGTTGGTTTGATTCTTTGCTTCTTCCTAAAGAAAGCTAGCATCCTTGATCTTGAAACCCCTCTCTTAGACTTGCTTTATTTCTTGTTGACTTTTCTGATTTGACATTTAATATTTTAAATGTTAAAATATTAATTGTTTATTGTTAGATATTAAACCTAACCCTAAAGTCATGGCAAGTAAACCTAAACTTGTTAATCCTAACCTACGTACCAAAACTATAAATAAAGTGACATATTCCTCACTCACTACGCTCACACTCTCTCTTAGACAATTTTTGGAATGAGGTATTTCTGCAGCTCTTCTTGTTCAGTTTGCTAAGTGACTGCGGCTCTTCTTGTTCAGTTTGCTAAGTGGCTGCAGTTCTTCTAGGATAGGTCTCCAGCTCCTCCTTGGTGTGTTCTGGTCTGCTACAGCCACCGTGGGCTTACCCTCTCCAGCATTAAGCCTGCCGCTGACCCTAAGGGTCTTTCCCAGCCAGCCGTAGGTTGCCTTTGGTTGCTGAGTGAAGTTTTGGTTCCTCTTGCTGGTACTGCTTTGCTGTTTAGGTGATACTCTTACTGGTGCTGCCTTGTTTTGCTGGTGCCGCCTTGTTGTCTAGATAACTTGCTGCCCTTTGTGTGCTGCCCCACCTTGTATGCTAGCAGCCTAGTATTTTATGAACTGAACTTGGGGCTGTTCTGGAACTGTTGTAGCAGTTTTTTTTTTTTTTTTTTGTGGGCTGAAAGTGTTAAGGCTGCTTGGGGATTTTCTTTCCAGCCCTAGGTTGAACAGAGATTTGCATTCAGCCCTATTACTTGACAGTGGCATGGTTTCTTGTTTCTCAGCCATCTGAGTTTGTTTTCTGGTCTACAAGTTCTTCTTGGCAATTGTCCTAATGATCATGATGAGATCTACCATGAGGGTTTGATCCATGATCCCTTAAGCTTTTTCTGAGCATACATCAAGGAAGGTAACAGCAGCATATCTGGTAATTTTGTTCCTTGTTTCAGCTAAGTAAATGTTCTGTTATTTACTGTTTTATGCTATCAGAAATTTAATGTCTTGCTGATCCTAAATTACAGAAGTTAATATTTCGAAATTGAAAGAAAATATTTCTGTTTTAGCTAGCTACTGTTTTTGCCTTTAAATTCTAACACATTTTGTTTTACAAAATTTGTTAAAGAGGGAGAGTTTAGGTAAAGCAATTACTTCGCAAAAATGTATGCCGTATATTGTGACCATGAAAAAAAGGGTGGCTAGCTATTTGAGCCTTGAGGTGAACTTTCCCATTTAAGATCTTATTAGGTCCCTTACTTGGCTCTTCAAACCCCAAATGTACCACAAGTCCTCATGGTTTTTGTGTCATATCCAAGCCTCCAATACTATGAGCAATGGACCACTTAGTTTATATTTAGTGGAATCCTAAACTATTACATAACTCATATGTTTGAACCGTGCAGCTGAGCTCAACTTTTACAAAAGGAAGAGATGCAGTTTACACAGAAGAAAAGCCATCTGAGCCCCACCTACACCATATGAGTGAAGAAGTTGGGTATTATACTACAAATATGTTTCTGCATGAGTCATGATTTAATAGAATCCTACACTATCATATGACTCATGTTTGCATCGTGCATCCAAGTTCCAATTTTACAAAAGTAGGATATGCAATTTAAACAGATGAAAGGTTATTCAAGCCTCACCTATATTGTATGAGAGAACAAGTTGGGTGTTACACCACCAATATGCTTCTACGTGATGCAATAATTCCTATGTGAACTTAGGCAATCTTTAACATGTGCATAAGAATTTTATTTGCATAAATTTTCAAATCAATATGCATTCTAATTGTTTCAGCCAACCCCTAACATTAACATATATAGAACTTAAATACCTTCGTACTCCTAACAGCAAGATACTTTTGACTTTTCATTAAGTCCACAAGCGATGTGAGTTCTAAGACCAGATTACAAAATTGATAAAAGCATTCTGTTATTTCAGCCAAAACTAACAATATATAGATTTCACAAATATCCATACTTTTTAATGCCATTGGCAAGACACTTACCATCAAATTCACAGGCAGTGGCAAGTTTAAGGAGCAAACTGCAGGTGTTCTACCATTCCGAAGAATGAGTACCATATGCTTATCCAAAAACACAGCATCCTCAATCCTCGTATCTGGGTCATCAATAAAGACATTCTGAAAATAACGACAGATATATTGGTCAGGAAATAAAGACATTCTGCAAATAACAACAGATAAATAGGTCAGGAAAATAATGCAAATGGTAACAATAAATCTGGCCAGAACACACTAGAAAATGGAGAGATGAGAACTATTGGACAGCATGTCCATCACTACAGTAGCAAAAGATGAAGTTTCCTGCCTCTATTTCCTAAAACCATCAATAACAATGCCCAACACAGACAATCCCTAAGAGTTGCTAAATAATATTGTTCCAAAACAGCTTAGCTGATTTTTTGCTCATTTTTTACTGGGTTTGACCCAAAAATTTGGCAATTAATGGTAATGTTAAATTCTTGACATTACCATTAATTGTTTCAGGATGTTTGAGAGTGGTTCCAACTTCGTCGGACTTCATATGGACAAAGTAGAATGTTGTATCCCATTCAAAATTCAGCAAACTTAACAGTTTTCAGGATTTCAGGATTCGCAGGATTGCAGCATTTTCATTGGGTTCTATCATGTATGAAGGTATGGGATTGGCATTTAATCAAAAGCACCAAGCCCTTTATATACCCCGATGTTGGTGGCGCTGATTGTTGAACTCCTCTGTTATGGCCTTCGCAAAAATGTACCTTTCACTATATGTTACTGGATCTGTGGGGTCTTGTTAGCACATTTTTTCACCCTCCAAATGAGCTGATATAACAGAAATTCCAGCGAAGAAGAAATGGCTAATTAAAGGAGAAAAGCCCCAAATTGTCACGGGCTAGACCCCTCTCTATTTGGGATAGTGCTTGTCAGCCTCAAGGGGGAGTCCCTAGGGTACTTCGCTGCCGTCTTAAAGTCTGTTTTCTGCAAATTATGACAAAAAACAGCAACTGATATGGCTTGGACAACGTGTTAAATCTGCCCAAGACGTGGGGGAGAAGATAGTTTTGTAGCTTGGAGGGATCATGCGGGGTTAGCACAAGAGAGATAGAAGAAAATAGAAGAGAAACTACTAAAAAGATAGCTAAATATCACAATGAATAGCATGAACTACTAATTTAATTGCAAGAATTAAACAAAACACCAACAAGAAGGAAGGTTCGGAAACAAACACAAAACTTCTTTATTATAGGCATGTCAAAGGGTTGATTGTGCCACAATCAACAAGTCCACAACCAGAACAATGAATATCCTTGCTCAAGAGAAAGTAGCTAGACTAAGGAATGAGAGAGAGAGAGAGAGAAGAAGAGTAGTAAGTGCTGCTGCCACAAAAATCCGACCAATAATCAATGTCAACCATCCAATATACAGTGTGTGAGGCACAAATCCCAAGGAAGAGAGAATATAGTGCATAGGAGATGAGAGAAGGAATAGGAATTGGGGAGTATGTGCATGAGGATGTGACGAAGGCATGTGCAAGTGTAAGGAAGAGATACGTGAAAGAAAGCAAGGTTAGATGCGCATGGGAAGTGGAGTAAACCTCTCACGTGTGAGAAAAAAGAAGAGGATGCACACTAAAAGCTTGAAGCATGCGCATGGGGTTTGTGAGAAAGGAGGAGTGTGGGAGAAATAAGAGTTAGGAAGTGAGAAATAGAGTTTAGGAAGGGGAGATATGCGCATGCTAGGAGATGGGAGGATGAGTGTGAGAGAATGAGTGAATACATGTGCATAGGTATGAGAGAATGTGCCCTTGAAACTAGGAGAATGCGCACTTGACATGAGGAGTTGTGGAATAAAGGAATGTGTGATAAAGAAGGAATAGACTAGGCGTCTTAGTGGATAAGAGGGCTAGGAAGTAGGAAAGAAGGTATGAGGTGGCACATGCAAAGAGGGAGGAGAGAATAAACATGAGATAATGTGCCACACGTGTGAGGAGAGAGGAAATAAAGAGGGTGCATTCTACGAAAAAGAGAGGATATAATGAGGTATAAACCATGTGCATAAGCTTTATGGAGTGAGGGAAACGTATAGAGGCTTAAACAAGGAATCCAATGCATGTCTAATTGCTAAATTTGGCCAAGTAATGAGTGAATAAGCCCATGTGAGGATTTTCGCCCTATTTTTAGGGATTTTCCTAGTTTTTAGGAAATTTGCGTTTAAAAGCCAATTAAGGGGAATTTTGAGAAATTGATGCATAGAAAGTGAAGTTATGGTGAATGAGAGAAATTAAGGAGTGACTTGAGCCTAAATTTGCTCAATCGTCTTTGGGAGAATGCCACCTCATCCTATGCGCCACCTCTTCACTTTATCTAATTTTTCGTTGACTTTATTGCTTTTCATTTGGAAAATGCACCACTCTTCTTGATGCCATGTAAATGCCACATCACAATGAAACTCTGCCAAATGTCAGAATCTAAGCTTGCCAGTCGTCACCTCTAGAGCCCATCACCCCTGCTTTAAATAGAAACTACTAAAAATAGGGTCTAACTTCTAAATTTTAGGAAACTGCCAAATATGTTCAGGATGACTAGGATAACACCACCATGTGTCATGCGTCTAAAAATAGACACTACTAAAAATAGAATGTGCTCGCATGTCAATG
This sequence comes from Picea engelmannii, assembly GCA_009831015.1. Taxonomy (NCBI): domain Eukaryota; kingdom Viridiplantae; phylum Streptophyta; class Pinopsida; order Pinales; family Pinaceae; genus Picea; species Picea engelmannii. The sequence goes on along the minus strand of ML819078.1, from coordinate 67,289 downwards.
ATATCATACTGTTCAGATTCAGTTTTTCGAGAGGAATCCGTAGCCGCAATCAGAATTGACATGCGAGCCCTGGTCCTTCACCTGCTAAAAATAGAAATATCATGTATGTCACCCGAAACAGGTCCAAAAGACTCTGAATGTCTCAAGGATCAATACTGCACACTCGAAATCTCAATCTAAGCCCTGACGTGTTGATGTTTTGGGCAGCATCAGGCAAACATTCTCCTCAGATTGGCCATGTGACTTGTCTAAGGAGAATGGCCCAGGCATAGTCTTTATCCTTAATCATGTGACTTGACAAGGACCGACAAAGACTCGAGGCACATATGCATTAGGTAGACATTCTCCTCAGATGGCCATGTTAATTGGCTAAGGAGAATGGCCCAGGACATTGATGTTCTCCATGTACTAGCATCAGGCAGACATTCTCCTCAGATGGCCATATGACTTGGCAAAGAAGAATGGCCCAGGTGTAGTCTCTATCCTTGATCATGTGACTTGACAAGAACTGACAGAGACTCGAGGTGCTATGTGGGAAATGAACACATCAACTAGGTGCATGCCAGAGAAGATTACATCAATCAGGCTCAAGGACAACCTTTCTAACAAAGAAGAAGTGGCAAGAAGACAACATGATGCCCATCTGACCATTAAAGAAGCCCCAGGAAGAAATTGAAGACCCAAGAAGAGAAGTCGGCCTCCACAAATAAAAGACAAAAAACAATAAAGTAAAATTGAAGACCCGGGAAGAAAAGTCGGCCCCGCATGAAAAAAAAGACAGGTGACTTGACAAATATAAATAAAGGTTCATTTCATTTAATTTGACACACTCACTCACTCATCTCACTCCAAAAAGAAGGCGCAAGTTTCAAGGAGGCCTTATTTGGGGTAAAATTCGTTGCAACTTGAAGTTCTTGGTATTCTATCTTGTGCACTACCTCTTGGGAGTTGCACTAGGATTGGGAGGTGACTCTTTGATATCTCTTAGTCTATTTTGATGGTGATAAACTTGTAAACTCTTGAATTGATTCTTCTATAAGAAAGGTTGTTGGGTTTTCTCATAAGGTTGGGTTTCCCAGAATAAATTCTTGTGTTCTTGTGTCTACTGTGCATGGTTAATATTTCTAGATCTTGTTATTTCCGTTGTATTGTAATACTTGAGATTTTCAGTGTATAGTTATTCTATGATAATTGTGGCATGAAAGAAAATTTTGCATTGAAATTATAAAACAATAACTATCACATCTGAGAATTCAACATGGTATCAGAGCTTTGTTTAAATATTGCCATTGCAGAGTCATTGCACAGTCACAGAACTAGATCTTATCTGAAAATTGTTGGGCATTTTTCTTGAAGCGTTGGGGCTAATTCCTGCATAGACTAACTCGCCCTAACCCAACGCACCTACTAGTTCTCCCAGATTGCCAAAACCTCAAGGTTGAATTTTGGTCAAAGTCAAAGGTTTACTTTTGGTCAAAGTCAAATCATCTGGTCAAAATCAAAAGTCAAAGATGGTGTCCAATTTCAAAATAGAAGACACTTGTTCTTGTTATTGTTCCGGGTAGGCTACCATGAAGACAAAGAAAGAATGTTCCCTTGTCTCCAGTCTTAAAGGGACTATTACAGATAGTAGTGATACTTGGTTGGTTGACAGTGGTGCTTCTAAGCACACGACAAGTTACCGAAATTCTCTCAAAATTTTGACAGAGAAAAACTCATCATTACAAGTGGAACTTGGAGGCAATGCCAAGTATGCAATAAAAGGAGTTGGAACCACATCATTCCAACTAGAATCTCGAAACTCTCTACATATGAATGATGTCTTGTTTGTACCAGGACTAAGAAAGAATCTACTCTCTATCTAAGCATTGGAGGATAAAGGCTATAGAGTTGCATTTGTGGATGGACAAGTTCTTGTATGGCCTAATGATTCGAACATTGACGTAGCAGAAGTGATTGGTGTTCGAGAGGGAGGATTATACAAACTATCAAGATGTCCATCCCAGGCATTGATAAATGATAACACCAACTTATGTGAGCTATGGCATCGAAGATTTTATGTGAGCTATGGCATCAAAGATTTGCTCACCTACACTACAAGGCCTTACCAACATTAAGGAGGATGGTTACAAGTATTCCAGAGCTCTAGGAAGAACATGAAGGCATTTGTAGAGGATGTACTCTTGGTAAGAATACCAAGGGACCTTATCCAAGCAGTGATAGTAGATCCGAAGGAATCTTGGATCTAGTGCATTCAGACGTATGTGGACCTATGACGGTATCATCTTTGGGAGGCTTCTTGTACTATGTGACATTCATTAATGATTTCTCCCGAAAGACATGGATCTACTTCATAAAGACTAAGGATGAAGTACTTAGCAAGTTCCAAGAATTCAAGGCTCGGGTAGAGAACTTGACAGGGAAGAAGATCAAGGTTTTAAGAGCAGATAATGGAGGAAAATATACTTCCAAAGACTTCAACGATTTCTCCAGGAAAGAAGGAATCAAGAGGGAGTTGACAATTCCTTACAACCCCCAACAAAATGGTGTTGCAGAAAGGAAGAACAGGTGTATCGTGGAGGCAGTCAAGGAAGTGATTCATGATCAAAATCTACACATGTTCTTATGGGCAGAAGCATCCAACACAACAGTCTATATTCAGAACAGAAGTCATCATCAGATATTGGAAAATAAGATTCATGAGGAGGCATTCACAGGAGTGAAGCCATAGGTCATCCATCTGACGATCTTTGGTTGTCCAGTATACATTCATGTACCCCAGGAGAAGAGGACGAAGCTAGAACCCTCCGAAAAGGAGGGCACCTTTGTTGGATATAGCGAAACTTCAAAAGCCTATAGAGAGATAGCTTTCAGGAGATCCAGAGAATCTCACATAGAGATTGTTAGTGAGGAGCGGGAGGCTCCGAAGGATGATGGTATACATTCAACTAGTACAGTTGATCATCCTTCAGACCATCAAGAAGAGCTAGCAGGACCAATGGATCTACCTAGAGACGTTGAAGTGACCAAGAAGACGCCAGCATGGCTTCATGATACTTTGCAGGATGCAGAAGGACATGCAGCTCCCTGTGGTACTTTCAGAGAGAGCAAGAGACCTAAAAGGTTCTCAAGTTATATGCCACTAATGAGCCACATCATTGATTCAAAACCTCCAGTTATGAGGAAGCAGTTGACCAACAGGTCTAGAAAGATGCCATTGTAGAAATTAAATGACAAAATCTGCTTATAAATATTTTGTCATACACTTAGCAACCTAGAGATAATTGTCTTCTATGAACTTTGAAATGTCTAAACCCACATTCAGAAATTACCATAAGCAGAAATACACATTGCTAAGCAATTTTGCAGCGCAATAAACACAATGAACAACAATCATTCAACCAAGAAAAACTCAGAAATTTAGGCAACGCTAGGGAAAACCCCAATGTGGGGAAACCCAATGAGAGAAAGATTTTATTAGCTTCAGGAAAGATATATCAACAATAGCAATACATTTACAGCCAAGAGAAATAACTTACAGCACCCAATAGTCCCAACTTTTTGCCTTGGAAAACGTGCCCAGAAAATCCGTATTGTTGTACGGCCCTACCCTCTTTCACCACCTCGAAATCTGTGCCAAATAGTAGTTGTACGGATAGCAACAGAAAACACTAGAAAAGATGCCTCGATTTGCATGCAACAATGCTGCCTCAAAATCTGTGCCCTCCCAACCTATTGTACTGACTGTACGGATCCGTACATTATGGCCTCTCTAACAGCAGCAAGTTACAGCACTCTCACACAGAAAACTCTCTTGGGATTTGTGCCCAATCTCTCTTGGGAAATGGGCCCTCCTTGTTGCCCTCTTTCCTCTCTCAAGATCTCTTGGAAATCTCTCTCATACTCTTCTCATTGTTGTCTTGCACACTACCCAATGCATTCTTTTATAATCTGAAAGTGACCCTTCACCTTCTCCAACCCTAGATCTAATGGCCAAGATCTAATCTTGCCTTTACAAGATCAAGGGTCATGATTCATTCCCTCCAAAATAAATCACTGAAAAATATTAAAGTACATTTTCACTTTATAACATAAGTGCACTTTATGAGATAAAGTCACTTTAATATTAGAAGGTACACTTTATTAAAAAGTCACTTTAACAAAATAACCACTTTATCACAACTTTATAAAAACCCATTTCAAAGTCAAATGTCTAGTAGTGTAGGTACAAGGTTACTTCCGCATACAAGACAGACATACGGAGTACCTCCTGAGCTAAAAAGCTAACAATCTCTTTTAGCGAGGGATGTACTTGCTTCCATCACCATCATCCGATCCCATCACACTGTACTCAGTAGGAGCTCCCTCTAAACCTGGAGCGATCCTCAACACCTGCATAGAACTCGAACCAGAAGACATCCTCCTGACAGCTACCCTGAACCCTGAGAGACTAGGAGAATCCACTCCACCCTAAGCATCGACTCGATCACATTAGTTGAGCCTCCTGTTGGTGCTCAAAAGAGACTCTCTCTCTTCTCTCGGAATGCAAGACTAAATCCTTAGGCCCACCGCAGTCTCAGGAGCCTCCTGCTCCTCATCCGACGTTGAATCATATCCTAAAGGTTTTCCTGCAACATGTACAACCTATCCACCCGACCACCAATCAATTGTGGTTCCACTGGGTCCACTCTCTCCCTGTAAATAAATACATGTCCCCTCTTGAACAATGTACAAAATCCAACATCCTCCAAGGCTGAGACTGAGAGCAAGTTAACCCTCAACCCTGGAACAAAAAGAACTCCATCAAGCTCCAGGAATCCTCCATACTCGAGTCAGAATCTAACCCTTCCAACTCCACGTACAGCTCGCGCCATACCACCTTTAGTCTCCACTAGTCAGTCAGGACCTGTTTTTGTGATAATAAGGAATGCTTGCCAGATTCCCATCATGTGACAAGAGGCTCCATTGTCAACAATCCATCTGAAATCACCGCCAAATCCTCCACTATCAACACTGGATATTAGAGTAACCAAAGAAAATTCCTTATCAAAGTTAGAAGAAAAGTCCTCCGTGGCTCTTGTAGCATTTGTCTCAGGCCCCTCCTATTCCTTCCTCTTCTTCTTCTTCTCGAGACACTGAGAAGCAAGGTGCCCCAACTAGTTACAACAGTAACATCTGACTTTACTCAAATCCCCTCTCGGAATTTCCTTTCTTCTTGCTCTTTGCAGCAAGAGCAACATTCTCCTCAACTCTATCTTCCTTCTGACCATTGCTATGAGACCCCATCATGATCTCCTCTTGAGTGAAGTCGTCCCACAACCTGCTCTAATCTGGAAAATTTTCTCGACCCACCACACACTTCACAAAGTCATCCCATTTCTTTGTGAATCCTTTCAAGGCTATCCTCCCCAACTCGGCTTCTGAGATGATCTCTCCCACTGCAGCTAACTCGTCCTTAACTTG